>JAVYIG010008793.1:0-72500 GCA_035222895.1 Strongylocentrotus droebachiensis | reverse complement strand
TTACGGCTTTCCTGGTACTGCATGTTGTATTTTGTCTGCAAATACAGGAGAATGTTAATATTATTTTATGAAATTTTTATTTACTTTACTTATTCTGATACTGCAAATTGTATTTTGTCTGCAATGCATAAGAACATGTATTCAATCTTTAAGGACTAGTTTGAACCAGCGCTCAAAATACACGGGGCGATGGGCGATTCGCCCCCGTGGGCTACATAATCGCCTCCGTCAGGTTGCTCACGGGGGCGATTGCAAAATTAAAAATCGCCCCCGTGGAATTATAAAATAAAGATTATCTTTTCTGTTATAACTTTAACACAATATTGAGTTTCAATTTTCAAACCGGGTGAACCTACCTGTAGGTACTCTACAGGGCTGACATCCATAGTAAGCTGGTCTGCAGAGTGTTGGCTGTAGGATCCAATACGTAACCTGTGATTCTTACGGACCTCTCCTTTCAGCTGTAAAAGGTCAAATATCAAAGGTCAAAGGTCACTTATTACAGGGTCATCAGTGATAGGATACTGAAAATATCTTGATTATTAAAGTTTATTGTCTAATTTTGTTCATGTCAAACACTTAAATTGACAAATTCAAAGCTGATAATTGGTATGGAAAGGCAGGAGCTCTCATAGATTTGGGGAATAGAATGAGGGAGATTTGTCATGTCAGGGCAAGTACAGTAGACCTTATGATAGTAGAAGTGGTGGCAATCAAAACAAAATTTCAGTGAATAATTAACAACTGAATGGTTAATCTGACTCATTTTATACAGAAAGTGGTTTAGTTCCTTCAATATCTGAACCATCATATCTAGACCAATTTATAGATATCGACTTGTGGCTAGACTACACCAGACATAGTTTTGATTTCAACCTCACTGCAGTAAACACGTTGATCTCTTTGCCAATCCGCTGGGATTGAGAGGTCCATCCTTCACAGGGGCCCCACTCACAAGCATTGCTTTTTGGGGTCTCAATTTGGATCATGTTTGTTCGTCATGATTACTATGCCACGTGTTTTTTAATAAACTGAACTGAACTGAACTGAACTTACAGGTTCAATCTCACCCTTGAGTAGATTCAGGAATGTACTTTTTCCAACTCCATTCGGTCCAACTATTGCAACTGTGAAGATAAAAATGATAAGAGACTTGCAGAGCTGCCAACCTTGTGCGACCAAAACAAGGAATCATGATGGCAAAAAAAAGGAATTTCAAGCAAAAAAAAGGAATTCATTAAAACAAAACTTACAACCACGCGCGACACAATTCCAATGCTTCTTTTTGAGAATACTTTTCTCTTCAAGTATGTTTCAATCTTAGTTTTCTATTGAATTTGTGATCAAAATAACATATTAGGGCAGATGTTTGACGTGCGGTATGTAAAAAAAAAAAAAAAAAAAAAAAAAAAAAAAACGTATTTTGTGAAAAAAAAACGTAATTGGGATTAAAAAACAGAATAATTCCGGGAAAAACGGAATGGTTGGCAGCTCTGGACTTATTTCAATATCTTCATTAAAGCCTATTTTATGTAAACATTGCATTATTGGTCCCAGGACTACTGCATTGTACATTGTATATGTTGATATTAATAAACCGAAATTGAATTGAATTTCTAAACTTTGAATTAATTAAGCCCATAAAAAAACATTTCTATGAATAGATTAATCCTTATATTACACAAGCAGGGTTTTCATGTTTGTGAAAGTAAAGGATTTATTCTACAATATAAATCCAGTCATGCAATAGCATTTAATCGTCAACCAGTTTTCGAGCTCTGAAATGACCTGCTGTTCATCTATCGCAATAATAAATACAAATAGACTGTGGATACTGTGAATTTTTTTTTTTTTCATTTTGCTATTTGTTGGCTCTATTTACCAAACGTATAATTATTGACATGCTCAAAGGCAATTCAACTTGAATTCTGGTAATTAATGCATGAATGCATGAACATTTATCAAACTGAAATCATGACAATTACATGAAACAATAATAAGACAATGTATGATAAAGTACATGCATAAATATGTATCAATAACGATAATGATAACAGTGGTCACATCAAAAGAGCGCAGGTACTGGCTTGCAGATATTATAGTTGAGAGCTGTCCTAAAAGAATCGGCGGTCAAGTGATCCATACAAGATGATAAAATCACTTGAGGCACATTACAGAAATGATTAAGGTCTGGCCTACAAAAGCAATTTCTAATTCGTTTATGATATAAACGGCAAAAGAGCGATTTGGGAACGATTTAACATAGTAATTGTTATTATTATCAGTGAGGTCAGAGAGGACCTGAAGTAGGATAAGGACAAATTAACAATTCCAGAGCTGACAAACTTACCTCTTGATGCCAAGTCCACACCAAAGTCACAGTCAACAAATAACTTGGGCTGGTTAGGATAACCAAAGGTAACACCTAGATAGAAGATAAGAAAAACATTGTGACCATTAACCCATACTCATAGCTTCACAGTGTCTTCTTTTAGTGACATGTTTGCATTATCTTTTGATCCAGAATACTTGAATTACACATTATACATGAGCAGAAAGAACAACATTCACAGAACTCGTTACGTCTATTTCTGATTTCATTTTAACTATTCACAAGTGTTTACATTGATTTTGAGTGCAATTTACATAAATAATAATAATAATAATAGCCTAATAGTCCACTCCAAATTTTATTAAACCGAAACGGAAATTCTTTTTGCCCAATTGATCGTGGGCAGCTACTGAACAGCGCCAGATCGACATTGCTCTATCCCTTATTGTTGAACGCCAAACAAGGTAGCAACAACTCCCATCTTTTAACGTCTTTTGGTATGATGCGGCCAGGGTTCGAACCCACGACCTCCCGGTTGTGAGGCGGACGCTCTACTGACTGAGCCAACACTCATATCCTAACTTGTCATAGTTCTTGACAAAAGCATTATATTATGCTGATACGAAACAGCACACCAACATGGAACTCAAAACACACAGGCCACACAATATTTGGTGATAAATATCAAATGTATGTGTCTGTGCTTTGAGGCTTTAGAAACTCACCATATATTCCTAGGATAGGTGGACTTAGACTAGGAGGGTTCGGGAGGGTGAATTTCACAACGTATTCTTTAGGTCTCTTGAGAAGCTCCTCTGGCCCTACATCCTCGTCCGTAGGATCGCCTTTCTTCTTACCCTTATCGTTCCTCCTCTTTTGCTGGCCACGTGTCTCTTTTTCCTGCAAATAAAAAAAAGCAGAAATACGAAGTTGTAAACCATCCAGAGACTCCTAATAAACTGCGTTACTGACTACAACTAATTATATCATTACAAATTTTTATTCTCAGTTTTCTTTATGGATAACTGATTTTCATATAAAACTGAAGATATGGCGTAAATATTCAATACTGAATGAACGCCATTGAACTATTACCAACAACAACAACCTGCAAATAGATAAATGTCATTATCTCAATAGATTGATACATTGTAGATAGGCAGATGGTGACAGATATGAAATAGAGGGCCCACTTTCCTTCTACTCTCTCTCTCTCTCTCTCTCTCCTCCCCTTCTGCTGGCTATGTGTCTATTTCTCCTATAAATGAGACAAATTTTGTCACATCAAGCTAAATAGGTAGATAGGTGGATAAATAGAAGGGGAGAATATTGGAGATCATCCTTTCCTCTCTCCTTTCTGATTCATGTTCTTTTAATAAGCCTGTGTCTCTTTCTTCTGTAGTTTAGGTTCATTTTCATTAACTCGGTAGATAGACAGATGATGGATGGATAGATAGATAGATAGATGGATAGATAGATCGATAGATAGATGAAAGAAGATAGACAGATAGATGGAAGGATAGATAGATAGATGGATAGATAGATGAAAGAAGATAGACAGATAGATGGAAGGATAGATAGATGGATAGATAGATCGATAGATAGATGAAAGAAGATAGACAGATAGATGGAAGGATAGATAGATAGATGGATAGATAGATGAAAGAAGATAGACAGATAGATGGAAGGATAGATAGATAGATGGATAGATAGATCGATAGATAGATGAAAGAAGATAGACAGATAGATGGAAGGATAGATAGATAGATGGATAGATAGATCGATAGATAGATGAAAGAAGATAGACAGATGATAGCTGGACAGATAGGTAGGTAGATGAATAGTTCAATAAAGAAAATACTTACAGCAGCTTTCGTGGACTTGCCATGACTTTTCAAACTCTTCAACAACTTTTCCTGTACAAGAAATATGAATGAAACAAATAACACTGGTTGGTACATTCCTGTAGATATAATATAAATGGTGTAAAATGGAGAGTCATATCAAATCTATCGCCTTTCAATTTCACAAGTGTAGTGCGGATTTACTCAGCTCATTTTGCTTTCCAGGCAAGTGATTAAGCTACTGGACTACGACACCTCTACACTTACTGCATACTGAAAGCTCAATATAATATAATTCAATTCACAATAAACTGTTCTGAATTTTCAAAGTTCAGCAATTGAAGAATAATGTGATCTGCTCTTTGTGATAAAGATATTTTCAGATAAAAGAGAAGATTGAGGATGATCTATCTTACCTGTTTCTCATAGTCTTTCATCTGTTCTTTCCTCTTCTGGCCCAGCATTTTCTTGAATGTATCTAAGAGAGAATGCAAACAATGCAGGCTTGGTTACAGAGAAAAACACCATGTCCCTTGGATAGGACGTTAAATGGAGGCCCCTTGTAGAAAATATCCCAGTGTATATTTATATGTATTTTAAGAAGTCTTTACAAACATCACATTTATATGAAATTTCAGGAAGCCTTAGGGAACATTTTTATTAGTCATTTCAGTTATTTTGTGGCCTCCCATCCCTTGTCAATAATATCCTTCATTTTTGTTTCAGGAAATGTTAATAAATTCATCCATTCATTCATATCGAATATAACAATTTCACCCATGACTCTACATGTGTGATTAGAAACTTCAATTAATATATTTAACAGTTTAGTGATCATGGTCTCCAGTGTATTTGCCTCTTTCCTCTTCATACCTTTACACATGAGACCATCCATACTTATATGACCCATTTTTTAAAAATAAATAACATACAGTACATTATTTAACTTAAATCACATCTCTACTTACTGTAATTTCCTTTGTAGTATTGTAATTTCTGCATATCTGTGGGGAAAATGACAATTGTGATAAGATAGTATTAGTATTAAACCACATTCAATACATCATGGCAGCACCTTTACTGTAACTAGGGCAATTCCACATATCAAAGCTATAGAGAAGTGGATTGAGTCTTGGTTAAAATAATACAATTGTGGTCCAATATCTGTTTCACAGCACTGAAGTACTACAGTTCAATGAATAATGTGATCTACTTCCTGTGAGACCTCTTTTCATATACCGGGTATTTGTATTTGTAAGCGCTATGGTACTTATTGTTTTTAGCGCTCCTAAATATTCAATATTATTATTATTATTATTAATGTGCAAGGGATTCAGAAAAATTAGCTTTTGAGCGCTAAAGCTAGTTAATGAGAGAATCACAATCCGGGCAATCCAATTTTTATTCAACAAATATGTGAAACCCATACCTAAGTGAATGATATCAGTACACACTTCATCTAAAAATGTCTGGTCGTGAGATACTATAAGGAGAGTCTTCTTCCAAGATTGAAGGTAACTGTAAAGAAAAGAACAAGAAGAAAAAAAAAACCAATAGTATCATTTATTAGAGAGATAGACTAAATAACCAGCATAGGCCAAAATATACTCAAGCCTCTAGCATACAATGTGCATCACGTAGACTCGCTTTAAATCATCTGAGCGGAGCTAGCAGGGCATTAACTCTTTGTTTAAGTACATGACTTAATGCCCTTCTGGCTCCAAAAAGATGACATATCACCATTATTCATGAATCAATTTAGATGAATAATTATTAAAAAATTAGGAAACAAGAAGGAGTTTGAACAAAGTTAATAAAGCATTCCCCTCTCTCCCTCCCTCTTCATCTCTCTTCCCTTTCCCCTTCTTTCTCTCTCTTTTTCATTTTCTCTCTCTCTCTCTCTCTTCTTTAATACCAACCTTCCTCTTGCAAATGACAAAGGCCTCATTGTAAAAGACTATCAATAAACATGAAATAGTGTTATGTATGTAATTCTTGCTACAGAATACTAATTGGACTTACCTGTTAAGCCAGATAACAGCATTGAGGTCGAGATGATTTGTAGGTTCATCTAGTAGGAGAAGAGTTGGTTCCATGAAAAGAGCTCTGTAAGGCGGTAAAAATGAGCAAAATCACCTAGTAAATATTCTACTGGATGAAGCGATCTACAAATAATTACTACAAATTTAGTAGCATTAATAATAATAACCCATTCCACTTTATACAGAAAAGTGGAATGTTGAAGACTACGGCCTGATAGTGGATTTGGGGGCTTTTTCAGGGTTGTACTTCTCTTCAAAATGACAAAAAAAAAAAGAGTTTCATTGAACCATAAGTGCCCAGGACAGAATCTAAGTGAGAATGTAAGAATCAAGCCTTCAAGCTAAGGATTAATATAGATCTGGGCCCTGTCTTATAAAGAGTTGATCGCAACTTCTTTGCGAATGGCAGCTATGTACATAAGAGAGCGGAGACAGCAAACTTGCGATTGATTCGAATCAATCGTAACTCTTTGTAAGACGGGATGACTTTAAAAGATCACATAGTTTATACAATCATCGTTTACGATGATGATGATGATGGCTTACCTTGCAAGTGATACACGCATCCTCCATCCTCCTGAGAAATCCTTGGTTGGTTTCTTCTGCATGTCTGGTGTGAAACTTAGACCCTGCAAGATGAAAGAGCAAGAGGAAGGATCGTATTAAAGCATCTACTACTTTTTCATGAACCATTTTCCCTTAGCACGGGGGTTGGTATTAAAGGATAGAGAGACAAATAGAAAAAGAGAGATGGTGAAAGAGAGAGAGAGATGGGGAGAGGGAGAGAGACAAAGAGAGAGAGAGTGTGTGAGGGGGAGAGAGAGAGAAGGGGGGGGGGGAAGTGTGGGAGACAGATTGAGAGAGAGAGAGACAAATAAATGGCCAAGGATTATAATAATAATAATAATAATACATAAGATTTATAAGGAGCCAAATCCACTTGAAAGTCAAATGCTCAAGGCGCAGCTTGTGCAAGAGATGAAATACGTACATGATATATATATACAAAGTGCAATAGGAAAGGTACAGACATGAACGGTTATGGTTATCAATTATAAGCTAAATTAAACAGATATTTCTCAAGATTGTTTTTTAACACTTCAGCAGAGCTGCTATTCTTAATCCATTATACTTATTTACAGGCATAGAAAATGCCTCTCTTTCTTAAAATATTTATGCTAGGGTTTTTCTGCATAACCAAGAGCTACATTAAATGAGCTAGCTCTTTAGGGCTGATCGATGGGCAGAAGAAAATATCTGTTACTCCCATCTGACAACTCCCACAAAACAGTGATCAAAGCAGGTCAAAGGTTGACTATGTATAGGCTGAACTATTACATGTTTGTCATACTTACAGCAAGAATTCTTCTAACTCGGGCCTCAGCAGATGCTACTCCAATGACCTCCATTTCCTCATAAACCTACAGATAGAGAAATACAAAATACAGGTTCAAGAAGAGTGGGGACAATTTTTGTCAAATTCTTAGAAAAAATGGTAATAAATGGAAAAACTTTAGCTCTCTAGATGTCAACATGACTGTGTAGTAATAATAATAATAATAATATTTAAGATTTATATAGCGCTGGTATACAGATACAGTTTCTTAGCGCTTTACAAAAAAAATGAAATGACAAGTACGGTTAAACTAAATATGTAATAAGGATCAACAATAAACATGAAATGATGGCCATTTTGAAATAATAATGTCCACAAACATGTGGAAAAGAGACTTTCTTATCATCTCACAACACTTGCGTTTCTATATAAATGTAACAATGATTTTAATATAAAAATTATATGTTCATCAGTGGGTTTTTTTTTATATACCAGACTGACTTACAACTACACAGTTCATACATTTCATATTTTTGTACAATACCTCTTTCAGTCTTTCTGACTTGGAATGGTCACCTCTCTCATTTTCTTCTAATAATTCTTTTTCCTGAAAATAAGACAAAAGGGAAGGAACAGACAATATTAGCATTTCACACACAAACCTTTTCTTTATCTTGAAACATATAGTTGTTCCGACATACCAACATCCCTCTCATTGTGCAAGTATTTTCCCCCATTCAATAAAAACAATAATACATAATCACAAATGCAGTAGTAAAATCAAAGCAAGAGTTTTGTAACTTCTTCACTTCCTAATTCGTAACAATATTTTCCTTCATAGCTGGGAAAAGAGCTTATATTTCCAATCAACTCCCTATTTAAGCAAAAACAAAATTGATGCACGTCTTTTCATGCTCATGAATTTCACAATCAAAGAAAAACACACAGAAGGCAAAAAGAGCATTTACCTTTTCAAAAAGTGTTTTAGGCAACAGGCACAATAATTTGAAATTTTTTTTAGTACGTCAATCAAGCCAACATAACATATATTGTCATCAAATAAAAGCTGCAGCAGTTTAGCTTTTTCATATCTGAACAAGCCTTTACTCACCTCCTTTAGCAGTGCTAATCTCTTCTTGTCAGCATTCAATACAGCTAGGAAGGCAGGGGTATCATCAGCTTTCACATCTATACAGGTCAAATATCAAACAATACCATAAGATATGTTAATAAGCCAGGCTTTTTCTTCTGCATGCAATAGGGACTTTTAGATTGAGAGGACGAGAACGGCGTGAACGTTCACTGATCATGTGTCTATGGCCAGCCGTTTTAACATTTAATCCTATTTCTTGATATCAAGAAATAATTTTCTGTTGTAAAGCAATGGTAATTCTTGATATCAAGAAATAGGATTAAATGTTAAAACCGCTTGCCAAGGACACGCATGATCAGTGAACGTTCACGCCGTTCTCGTCCACTCAATCTAAAAGTCCCTATTAACACATAGCATTACAGTGTCTCCTTTTAGTGATGTCTTTTGATCCAGAATGCTAGGAACCACACATTATATATGAGCAGAAAGAACACAAATCATTTACAATTTTTTTTTAGTCCATTTCCAAACAGTAAGTTCGGCTGTTTTTAACTAAGAGCGAGACAGTAATTGAAGTTTCTAAATTGGCGATGCGGTGTGAAATATAAAATCATATACAAATTGACAACTTTTCGGTACACTTTTGCAATTTCACATTGGTTCATTCAAAAAACATTTTTTTTCCTTCAATCTAAATGAGTGGGAAATAAGATGAATCATTGCCAATTTGAGGGAAAACTGATTAATTTAGAAATTAAGGAATCTCTGAACTGCTATTGGTTAATATGATTGTTTGGAGCCAGAAGGGCATTAACTCTCCAAATGTTTTACTTACCCTGTTCACATAAAAGCACATCTATATTGGGTGGTATCGCTAATTTCCTTCCTGCTATATGTGAAAGGAGAGTTGTTTTCCCCATCCTGTATTTTCAAGAAAAGAGATCAAACAAAGAAAAAGTACATTTATATCAAAATGATTATTTCATATAACTTTACCAAATTGTTAAAACCACTATTAAATAAGACAAAAGAGGCTGTTGTTCTTGTGCTAGATAATAATGGATCTGGCAAACTTCTAAAAAAGTCACTCCTATTTTTGATTTTGTATCCCATATTCTGACATGTTCAGATGTTGGAAGAATCTTTTGGCTTGAATAAGTCCACAGGAGTAGATGAAGGCTTGTCAACAGAGATTCTTATATTGGCAACAAAATCATGACAATATCTAACTGTTAATTACGTTTTTAAATATCCAATGGAATAAAGTTGACATACATGTATATCCAAATTCTGGATAAAATTGTCTGTTCCATTTGTGATACACAATTTTGGGTGTTTCAATATTTGGGGATTATTTATTATTGTTAGGCTGCGGTAGGCTCACTGCAGTGGCAGGAACTTGTTGTTGCATATGAAGTTTACTGATCTTTCTGTTGACATCCGTCATAAATTTTACCTGTAACATTGAAAATTGAATTTGCCAGCAGCACTAAGACTTACCCATTAGGTCCTACCAGACCGTAGCGACGGCTTTTAGCGATGGTCAGTGATGCGTTCACAAATAGTGCCTTGCCAGCAGCAGAAATAGAGAATTTCTCGACCTGTATATAAAAAAACCCACAAAGATATGATTAAATTCAAATCATGTGCAATGTAGAGAACTAATATCCAGTTGGCTATGATTTTACAGTGAAAATGAAGAATTCAGGATTCATTAGAGTACAAGTAAGTCTGAAGAATTTTGTAAAGCCATTGTAAAGCCCTATATTTTCAGCCTAAATTGGAGGGTAGAATACATCACTGTGTACCGTTATGATTTGCAAGAAACTTAGCAAGTCTCACTAATTCAGTGTTGTGTCTGTAGGGGTTATAGGACACCTACCCCCTGGACATCCACCCCCGGATAAGTACCCCCAGTCAACTACCCCCTAGGGCAACCACCCTCTAGGATGACTACCCCCCCCCCCCTGTACAACTACCCCCTAGGAAAGTTGTCCAAGGGGTAGTTGTCCTAGAGGATGATTGTCCTAGGGGGTAGTTGTCCAGGGGTAGTTGTCCGGGGGTAGTTGTCCAGGGGTTGTTGTCCAGGGGTAGTTGTCCTAGGAGGTAGTTGTCCTAGGGGGTAGTGGACTGGGGGTGGTTATCCAGGGGGTAGGTGTCCGGATATGGTCTGCAGGATTCAATTAATTAGCAGCATGAAACTTTCATTAATCTTAACCACTAGATACAGTACCTTGATATCTTTAGCGTTATCCAGGGCAGCTCCTTTAACGTTAGTTGCTTGTTGAGACAGAGAGAAGTTAGACAGGTCTCCATCTTCCAGCAACTCCAGTTTCATTTGCTCCTGAAGGAGTATCAAGATGGAGAAGCAATTCATAACCACTATCATGATATTCAACGAGGATCTTACTAATACAGTCAAACCTGCTTTAGTGACCACCTGTCTACAAAGATCACCTGCTTTCAAAGACCACATTTTTCGTTTCCATTGGAAATGGTTTTTCATTGAAACATGTACTAAAAGAACCTGTACAAAAAGACCACTTTTCTTGTCTCTCTTGGGTGGTCTTTAAAGTCAAGTTTCACTTTATATCACTTATGGTAAGAGCTTCAACGGATTGGCAATGTAATATGAGAAATTACTCTTTTCCCACTCTCCATAAAAAATTACCTACTTTAATTTGTTAGCTTTCACTAGTTCAGGGCCTCATTGCATAAAACTTACCATTGATGGTAACTTTGCCATCAATGGCAACTACCATTGTACCAGGGCTCAACATCCAATCAAAATCAATGAGTATGGTAAAACCGGTCACTCAAAGAATTTTTTATTTTTTTGAGGCACTTCATGATCATTTTGAAGCGCTAATTTTTTAGGGCTTCAATATGACACCATACCACAGACACTGATAACATGTAGGGCCATGCATCTCAGATTTAACGTTGTTAAATGATGGCTTTAAGGAACATCCATACTTTTTCATTTTTCTATTAAATATTAACAGAAATATTTCAAAATCATTGATGATATTGGCAAATAAAGCTAATTTAAATCAAAATACCTCATTCTGTAACTGCTGCTTTAAATTACTGCATTACAGGTCTCGTCATCAATTTTAAACAAATTTGAAAAGCTTGCTTCTTCTCTGCAAGGTAAGACAGATATATGTAAAGACGTGTTCATTACAAACCTTTTTTTTCAGTCTCTTCATCTCTTTTCTGCTCATCTTCTTAGCTCCTTTCTCCTCCTCTTCGGGAGCTACATCTTCCCCTGGAAAGATATTACATAATAAAGAAGATGATGATGGTGTCAACAGTAATAATAATGATGATAATCATAATAATAATAATCATAATAATAATGATAATGATAATAATAATGATAATAATAATAATGATAATAATAATAACAATAATAATAACAATAATAATAATAATAATAATAATGATAATAAAAAAAATGACAATGATAATAATTACGATAATCATCATCATCATCATCATCATCATTATAAGTGTTTCATATTGCACATTTCCCACCTACATATGGAAATATGCTGTCCAATTAGAGAGTAGTCTAACCGTGAGAAGTTACTTTTAGTAAAAGTAGGAAAGCTAGAGAAATAGATTGATGACACTATGAACTAAATCAGAAAAACATGAAAGTTATTTAAAAAATTAAAACATTGTGAGAATTAAGTAAATGGGAAGTATAGTGCAAACAAACAAAAAAAAGAGAAGAGGGAGACTTTTAGTAACATTAAGAGTCAGTAATGTCTTTAAAGTTGATACTCTAAGCAAATAAATGTCCCTGAATTTGTTACCTACGGCAAGTATATGTTATTTTTAAGTTTTTCAATTACTTAGTATATCACAAAAAAATTCTGTCTACTCGAAATCCTCAATTGAAATGTCGAAAATATCCGCCTCTCTTTGCATAGAAAATCAGTCACGGCGCTGGTCTACTATTTATGACCTCACGTCCGGGAAAGAGTATATTCACGTACCCGGATGTTCCATAGCAAACATGTACAGAGTGATACGATTTTCTGCATATTTTTGTTTCAAAGGCTGAAAAGTCTAATAAATCATAATTCTATGTACAATTCTTTACCTTCCCCTAGTACTTCATAGTATTAATATCAATTCCCCTTTTAGAAATTATGACATATACATGCCAACGATGTGCTATTAGTCGATATTTTCACCATGTAATTTTTGTTTTGGTGTTGAAATCGGCCCAGGCACGGAGTGAACAGTAGCTGTCTACCCATGCACAGTTCATTACCATACACTACAGCGATCTCCTGATGGTTTTTTCTTCCTTTTTCCCATGTCTTTCGCCTTCCTTGGCCCTGAAGATCCTTCATCTACCAATTCTGACACCGGTAGTCAGGAGCAAGTCTTTGTTAGTTGTTTTTCTTAGCTGGCAACGTCGCTTTCATTCTCTTGCAATTGCCGATAAACATATAACTAGCGCACGTACGTTCCATCACAAGCAAGCAGCGCCTAGAGCAGCGGCTTGGTCTTACCTCCCGATTCTGCTCGCTTCACGAACGTTCATGCAAGAGCCGCATCACTCGCCAAAATATTATAGAGGAAGCGCGCTTGCATGATCTCGTTCAAGTTTGATATTTTACAACATAAAATGTTTAACTGGTACTGTATCCTTTTTTGAGGCAGTCACACACATCTATGATAAGTACTATCATAGTTCTAGACCTATTCGTTTTACAAAACTGCTCTCTGATGACAATATAATGCATCCGCCTATTCATACGTGCACGATTTAACTTTAATTCCTAAGCAGTAAACTCGTCTTAAATCTCTACCAAATAGGTGAATATGAGGATATAAAAAGAAATCAGCGACTGGAAAATGTTGCTTCGTTATTCTTCATTCAAATGAAAACAGAAAAATCCATCAAATATACTCCTTAACAACAACAAATCTAAGCTCTGAGAGGATAGCATTTACGTAGGGATATCACTGCCATTCACTCTCACTGAGCCCATGAGTCCCGTTCGTGACGTCACGGATAGAGGCCCGACTCTACGTGCACTTCCGGGTTTCAGACTTAGATATTTTGGTAGAGTTTACCCGAATAAATTCATTATTCTAAACTTGTTTTGTCGGGTGGATACCATTTGGTGTTATTATGGGGGTTAAAAGCTTTCTATTTATGTAATTATCTCAGTATTTTGGATTGTCTTAGAGTATCAACTTTAATGCATCCCTTCCTAGCAAAAACAGGAACAAAGCAACTGCTTTAAAGACCCACTGTCCTACTTGTAGCTACTTGCTCCCTCTATATAGAAAACTTTCCCAATCGATGCCTGTTGGTCACCCATGATCCTCTTTTTCTTATGTTAGTTGAGAGCTGAGTTAATGAGATAGCCACCTGTCAGTGACCTCGCTGTGTGGTCTAATCCCTTCTGGCCCAGTAGTATTGACAGTCTTTAAACAAATTACTTGGTGCGTAAAATCATTTTACAAGCACACGTGTGGCCCAAGGGTCGCTACTTAATAACTCTTACAATAGAACATACCGTCCATATAAGAGAATTGTAGTTCCTCTTCCTTTGATTCATCATCCTCGTCCTCCTCCATATCATCATCATCTTCTTGTTTAGATGGTTTGATCTCCTTCTTCTTCTCTTCCTCCTTCTCCTCCTCCATCTCGTCCTGCACCTCCTCGAGGAAATCAAAGCGGCCTAGAAATAAAAGGGATTCATGGAATATTAGGGAATGATCAGACATGGGTCCTGTAAAACAGAGCTTGGCAATTTATCGTACAATTGATTGTACATCATGGTGACTTTGAATAGCAATAGTGATGTTGGAAGCTTTTTGTCCACATTAGGCCTGAAGAAAAAAAGATGTTGTATATTGCCCTTTAGGTGCCAAAACATGGGTCGGTCGGTTGTCGGAATTTTTTTAAATTTTTTTTTCTTCCCCTTTTTGGCCTGATATTTTTCAGTTCTGAGTGCTTAAATATTTTTTTTCTCTGAAAAACGTTTTTAAAAAATAAATACTTTTTTAAAAAACGACCGTAGATTTCAAGATTTTGGGGTCGGTCGCAAAGGACAATACAACATCTTTTTGTTTTAAACCTTATTGTCGACAGAATGCCCTTTTTAGAGGGAAGAAGACATGTCAAGAAAGATTAGCAATCGATTGTAACTAATCTTTCTGTTACAGGGCTCAGAACAATGACATTTACTCTGTTTAGTGCTTGACAGCTTCTCTTTTTATAGGTTAAAAGAATTTGTTTAAATCTTAAAAAAATATTTTTTGCCTTTTTGTATTATATTTTGTAGCACTGCTAGCACTATCATCACAATCATGATTGTAACATGATTTTTTTTCTAGCCTATTTGGATGGACTAACCTTTCTTTTTCTTTTTCTTGTCTTTCTTTTCATTATTGGGAGCTGGTTCCTCAACCTCTGCTGGTTCATCCTGGAATAGACAAAGAAAACACAAAATCTTTCACTCTTCTATTACAGGATTTCGCTATTCATCATTGATGGGTATAGACCAAACTGCTGACAACAAGCCGACAATTCTCCAACATGGAATCATATAAGATATCAGATTAGAACAACCAAAACAGGTCCTTCGTCTTTCAAAAGTACTGAACAAAGGAATTATAAAAAAAGATATACAAATGAAAGAACATGTACAGGGAGTAAGAGCAGCTAGTGGGTCAAGGTTCACTAAAGTGAAATGCAACACATGCACTTACTGTTCCGAGTACATGATCAAATCTTTTAACATCATGAAAAGATCTTGACTATTTGCCCCCATTTCAGTAAAAACTACTCTGGTATTTCTTCCATAGACAAAACAGTATAATACTGGAGATATTACCTTGACAATAGCAGGAGGAGTAACTTCTTTTGGAGCAGCATCCTCCTTCTTTGATGGAGCTGGGGTCTCCTCTACCTCTTCTTCCTCCTCTGCATCGTCTTCCTCATCATCATCATCCCCATTCTCCATTTTATCTTGGAGGACAAAGACAGCTGTAACAAAAAAGAAATATGTATCATTTATACATTTCACAAGATGGTTGTTGTCAAAAAAATTATCTTGTTTAAAGATCGATAAATCTTATCTGAAGTGTTAGAGAGCAAGTTCGAAAGTTCGAAAATAGAAATTGAATCTGTTTGTTAGTGTTAAAAGAAAATTAGAGAAGTTTACCTCAAAAAGATAGGACATGTATTGTAATGTCAGTTTTCCAACAGAATAGATTAAAAGAAGAGCATGATAGATTTATCAACAATTGCAACAGAGGATAGATTTTAAAGTCCTGCTGTACACTCTAATCTTTGTCTGTCTGGCTTACACAACGCACAATAAGAAACATGCAAGAGAAATGTATTAATTATTATTTAAAAAAAAAAAAAAAAAAAATCGGTTTTGATAAAATTGCGTAACCAGCTACCAAGACAGATTCATGTGTTCAAGAACAATTCAAGAGTTTCTAAAGTGCCATTTACTTTGCTAAAGAACACTGGATTGCATTGGTCATTTTGTTAAGTGATATCTTACTGTTTTAAGTGGCCCAAACATGTGGAGCAATGTGCAGTGCTTCGTAACTGTAAAGAAAAGGCACTATATCAAGTACCTTTTTGATTGGATTTCTAGTTACCATCTGGCTTCCTGCAATACTTTGGGCTGATTGTGCATCATTAAATTTTGAAATATAAGATAGTATCTTCAATGTTACAAGTATGACTCACCTTTCTTAGGTGCCTGCTTCTTTCCTTTCTTGCCTTTTGGTTGCTTCTTTTGAACCTCTTCTTCTTCCTCTTCATCTTCTTCCATTTCATCCTTAAGAACAAGACAAATAAAAAACAAGCAATACCGGTAGATCAAAACATTGAGCAACTTTTTCAACTGTTATTCAGTCCATCAACTAATGATTAAAACTTGCAAGCCCTGCCAAGGATTATTAGGATTAGGCCAGCCTACATCAATATGTTTTGCCTAAGAAATGCTAGTATTGAATTCTAAAACACAAAAGGCAATGCACAAATTATAAAGGAGGTCAATAAAGAATACTTGGTACCCTGAAGTAGGACCAACCTGCGGTAAGGGTAAAATATAAATATATTTAATTGTATTACTAATTAATACTAGTTTAATGTTTTCAGTTCCCTGCCATAGATGATAGGATAGTGTGGTACAAGAACAAGATACTTGAGTTAGGTAGTCACCCTTAGACATCCCCATAAATCTCATTGGTCAACCCTACACAAATGGCTTCTTTAAAGCCCAAATCGCTTATCCCAAATAGAACCTAAATCAGGGGCCACTTTAAAGATATGGTCAATACCAGAAGGTCATATTTTATATTACCTCATGGAACAAATTTTAAGAGTTGGTTTTTCTCTTGGACCTGATGGAGAGTATCAAAAAATGCATATATGTATTCCAGTTTGAAGATTCTAATTGCTTTCAGACAGTATCAGGCTAGATAAATTAAATTTATAATATTGAAAATGCTTCCTGACTGATAGTCTCTGTACTCACCTCAAGATCCATTTGTTTCATTTTGTTCATGAGATCATTGTCATCATCATCGGAATCGTCCATTTTTCCTTTTTTCTTCTTCCCCTTTCCTTTCTTCTTAGGTGCTAGAATAAAAAACATATAGGTAATAAATCAATCAAGCATCATATAGATACTAATAGAAATTGCAATAAGTCTTTAAAAATAATCTTTAAAGATGAAGTTGAGTTCTGGTCATGCGATTGCATTGTGAAAGAAACGGTGTGGAACCGACCAGAAAAGGTTGATCATCTAGCATATAAGTATTTGTGTGTATTGCAAGGTTCTGGAATCATCAAAATGATAAGAAATTTGGCCAAGTCTTGGTAAAGTTACAAACACTGTACACAGAAAGATGTATATGGGACTACACGAACACGTGGCGTAAAAAGCCGGCCCCCCGATTTTTACGATGTTACATGCATATTTAGAATATGAAGGCATTTGAAGAGCCATGCTTTTCAGGGAACATGTCTTATCTAATTATTTTTCACCTCTTCCCAAAACTCAACCTTCCCTTTAAATATGGCCAGGCATCAGTGCTAAACTGACTAAGTGTGCAGGCAAAGCCTCTAATTTGACACTTAAACACTTTGTAAGGCCTTGAGTGGAGCCTAACTCCAGAGGTAGAGGTATTGTAGTCTAGTGGATAAGTCACACGACTGCAGATTGCATGGTACGGGGTTCGAGTCCCGCCGCGGCACTAATGTCCTTTGGAAAAGACGTTAATCTACATTTGCCACTCTACACCCAGGTGTTAAATGGGTACCCGGTAGGATGCGAAAGCTAAAGGAAAATCCAACCCAAATAGACATCTACCTGTACTCTAAATGAAAGCAGAAAAATCAAAGAAGCTATCTGATGAAAACGTCAATTAAGTCTGACAAAATAAGAAAATTATCAATATTATTTTTAAAATTTTTATTTAAATGCAACCCTAAATAATCTTATCTGTCACCAGAGTAACATGAAACTACCTTTGGCTGAAGTAGATCTGTTTGTTTCCTCTTCCTCTTCTTTCATTGCTGCTGCTATAGGGTCTGGTATGTCATCATCAGAATCATCCTGTCTGCCTTTCTTCTGATTCTTCTTCTCCTTTTTCTTGTCTGTAAATTGAATTAAAAAATACACACATACCTGTAATACAAGCATCAACAAATTCCCATGAATTATGTAAATGAGAGAAGATAAAAGAAACATGAAATCTCTTTCTACAGATTCTCTATCTAGAGGTTTTCAAGCAAAACTGGAGGCTTTATGATAAGCACTAAAATGTTACGCGGTTGGGTTTAAATAAAGGCATTTCTTTAATTTAAAGATAAAGGTGAGTTCTGGTCATCCGATTGCATTGTGAAAGAAAAGGTGTGGAATGAATCAGAAAAAGTTGATCATGTAGCATACACATGTATTGGTGTGTACTGCAAAGTTCTGGAGTCATCAAAATCATAATAAATTTGGTCCAGTCTTGGTAAAGTAACAAGCACTGTACACATAAAGATGTATATGGGACTACTCAAATGGTGTCAGGGCTACCAACCTTGATTTCCTAATCTTTCTACATGTATGCTCATTACTTGGCCAGTATACATTTTCTACCAAAATTGTTTGGCAAATGACATTTATTTGTAATCTTAATAATTCAATGTAAGTTTTGATTGATTCTGTGAGAATTCATTTTCTTTTTTTTAACCAGAACTCACCTTTATCTTTAAGATGCTCTTCACTTGTATCAAATAATGCTTTTTTATACCCATCCATTCCCCTCTATTAACTGCTGGGAAAAAATGTTAAACCCAAGTTCCCAACCACTTTACATACAGAGGAAATATGTGTTGCACTCAGTGAATTTCCTCTTTCAATGAAAAGAACATGTATAGTGAAACCTGTATATAAAGACCACTCAAGGAAGACAAGGGAAGCAGTCTTTATGGACAGGTGAAGTACAGGTTTCAATCAGATTTTTTTCAAGGGAAACAAAATAGGTAAAATTTATAGAAAGATAGTCTTTTTAAACAGGTGATCGCTGAAGCAGGTTTCACCATACATCTGTATAGAATGACCACTCGTTTTGTTTCCTTTCACAAGTTTTTTATATGAGTTATCTAAGTTATCATTAGAGTAAAGGAGCCGGTAATCGGACAGCTCCAGTTTTCGGCCGATTGGTTGGATGGATGGTAAAATCACATTAAAATACATGGCATAATAGCACAACACATGTCCCACACATACCATACCATGCCAGTGTCACTGAAGAACCACATTTGCAATGAAAAATATATCCTAAAATATCACATTTTAGCGATGTAATCGGCGGTCCCGCTACCCAAATCTGAAAAATCAAGTTTCTTACGCGTGTATGTAAGAAATATGGGTACCATAAAATGAGCTTTATTTCAAGTATTTTTCAGATTTAGAGCCCGATTTTGTGTTAGTCGCAAGCTCAAAAGTATCTCATCGCATGTATTAAATCAATGCAGCCGGACCCCGCCACGCACACACGATATGTCTGTCTAATTCAGATTCCAACTTCCGATCACCGCTGTGCCTGTCTTCGGCCAGGCGAGCACCCGGGAGCTCCGGCGTGGGATACCTGCTCCGCCCGCTTGTGCTATACATCAGCGCAGAAATGCACGGCGCGCGCGAGCGCTTCCTATTGACTTTGTACATGCGTCCGAAAACTGGTTCGCTATGCCGATAACCGGCTCCAAAACAGTGAAAATTGAAACGAATATTGTCATGGCAATTCGTGATTTTTTTCTGAGATTCTTTTTTTGTTTAAATAAAAATAATATTTACTTCATGATTTGAACAAGAAATGATAATAAATAGGAAGTAAAGAGTCCAAAAAATAGGATTTTGTCTTAAGTGGCCGAAAACCGGGTCCTTTACTCTATGTCATTACTTTTATTCCGTAAAAAGCAAGTACATGTAGCTACCTTTTTTGCTCTTGGCAGCACCGTCAGTCCTCTTGCCCTCATCAGCCTCCTCTACGCTAGGAGCAGTACTCGTCTTAGGCATGTCGTCATCATCATCTCCGCCCCTCTTTCCTCCTTTCTTACCCTTCTTAGGCATGGTGATACCCCTTCCTCTCTCTAGTCTTCAGTGTGTGTTCTGTGAAGGTTCAAAAAGAAAATGTGAGATAACTGCAAGACTTAAGACTTATTTTGATATACGGATGAAGCAGACTGAAAGTTTCAGTTCCTTTTAATATCAACAGTACTGTTGTTCTGCTGAGATTACGTCTGGCTCCACTGACCAGTCCAAGAGGATCATTCCTCCCTTGTGTAGTTGATCATTCCCATAGGAAAGTGAAAAGTATGCCGCAGACCTGCCGCAGACCTGCCGCAGATCTGCCGCAGATCTGCCGCAGACTTTTAGTCTGCGGCAAAGAGTATGCCGAAGTATGCGGCAGAAAGAAATTTTGCTGCAGACTTGCCGCATACCAGTATGCCACAGGAACAGTCTGCGGCAGATCTGCGGCAGGATGAAATTTTGCTGCAGACTTGTCGCATACTAGTATGCCACAGGAACAGTCTGCGGCAGATCTGCGGCAGGATGAAACTTTGCTCCAGACTTGCCGCATACTAGTATGCCACAGGAACAGTCTGCGGCAGATCTGCGGCAGGATGAAACTTTGCTCCAGACTTGCCGCATACTAGTATGCCACAGGAACAGTCTGCGGCAGATCTGCGGCAGGATGAAATTTTGCTGCAGACTTGCCGCATACTTGTATGCCACAGGAACAGTCTGCGGCAGATCTGCGGCAGGATGAAACTTTGCTCCAGACTTGCCGCATACTAGTATGCCACATGAACAGTCTGCGGCAGATCTGCGGCAGGGCGAAACTTTGCTCCAGACTTGCCGCATACCAGTACGCCACAGGAACAGTCTGCAGCAGGTCTGCCACAGAAAAGTGGGAAATTATACAGTCTGAAGCAAGGCTATAGGCGGCTATTTTGTAGGACATGCAGTACCATATGAGGTTGCAGGCTGATCGAGCCCATGATCTTGTAAATTCCTGTGTTAATTAGCACTGTTAATTGTCTTTTTAGCTTCTGTCAAACCAAACAATTTGCTTCAACTTCAACTGGTACCATAAGAGGAATTAACGGACTGTTTCAAACTTTTTTGTTGTGCCATATGTGATCTTATCTTCAGCCCCACTAACTCACTTTTTTGTTGTAACTACCCAAGACGAAAAATCCAATTGAAACCAATTGAACACCAATTGAATTTTCAATTGGTTTCAATTGGTCTCAATAGGTTTTAACAGGTTTCAATAGGACTTTAATAGGACTTCAGATGGTTTCAATTGGTCCAGATTGTCCCTATTGGACCAATTGGGCCCATTGGCCCCATTGGCCCATATGCCCCATTAGACTTTAATGGGACCCCAATTGGCCTGAAGTTGGACTTCAATTGGTCCAATTGAAACCAATTGAAAACCTTTTAAAGTCTAATGGGGCAGATTGGTCCAATTGAAATCCCATTAAAGTCTAATAGGGCCAATTGAAACCAATCATCTCATGCATATTCATTATTACTTTACACGTGTGACAGAAAAATACATTTATCATGATTTGTTAAGCAAATTAAGACAATGCACATCATTTTTGTGATTTCTATTTTCCTTTTGCCATTATTAACCAATAGATTATTTTGTCTGATCATGTTACAATTACATTCACGTTTTAGCAATAGATATATTAATGCTAAATATATTACTCATTGCGGATATAGTATCGAAAATAATATCAGACAGCAATTTGTCTACCCGGACCGCACTCTCACCGGAACAACTCACTCAACTCCTCGAGTTTGTTCTACGATCCACATATTTTCTGTATAAAGGTTCATACTATGAACAGACGGAAGGGGCAGCCATGGGCAGTCCAGTCTCGGCTGTTGTGGCCAACCTATACATGGAGAGTTTCGAAGAAGAAGCGTTGGACACATGTCCCCTCTCTTGCTTGCCTCGTGTTTGGAAGAGATACGTAGATGACACCTTCATCATAGTTCCCATCTCTGAAACAGATAAGCTACTTAAACACATGAATAGCCTTGAACCAACCATCCAGTTCACATCAGAGATAGAGTGTGAAGGGAAGATAGCATTCTTAGACACTCTAGTTCATAGACACGACAACCATAGGCTCTCCACCTCAGTCTATAGGAAGCCTACCCACACAGACCAGTACATAGCGTTTGACTCTCACCATCCCATATCGGTGAAGAGAGGTCTAGTGAAATGTCTATTTGACAGAGCTTCACGCATTGTGACAAGTCCACAACAGCCATGCACAGAACGGACCCGTGTTCGCAGTGCCCCGAGTCTCAACGGTTACCCACGCCGTTTTATACACAATACCAAGAATAGATCGTCGGAACCCAGGGATCAGAAGGTATACAAGACTTTTACAGTCTTGCCGTACATTGATGGGGTCTCCCAACAACTCAAGCGCCGCCTACAGAGCCATGGCATTCGAACGGTTTTCAGATCAGATACCACCCTACGTCAACAACTTACACGCCCCAAGGATCCAATTCCTCCACATAGACGGGACGGCATTGTGTACAACATCCCTTGTAAAGGATGTGATAGATCCTACATCGGTGAAACTGCCCGTCCGATAAAAGAAAGAATCACTGAGCATAAGAGGGACGTCAGACTCCGTCGAACTGACAACTCAGCCGTAGCCGAACATGCTTGGGACAACCAGCATCAACCAGACTGGGACGGGGTTCAGTGCCTTTCCCAAGAACGGCATTGGTATACACGGAGGGTAAAAGAAGCTATCAATATCCGTCTCAATCCTAATAATTTCAACAGAGACAACGGGATCGATATCCCCGAATTTTGGATGCGGACGATACGCCGCCATGACACTCGCCGTCCTGCCAGCCAACAACGGTCGATTCCATTCAGCAGACGGCCCGAGCCAGCGGCCCGTTGATTGGTCGAGTACCGTATGCGTCGGCCAATAGGCCTGGTACATCAGCCGAACCAGCGGCCTTGGTGATTGGTCGATCACCATGTGCATTGACCAATAGGCATTGGGCGTTATTGTTCCAATTATCGATCGAATTTTAGACCGCTTTACGGTCCTCCCGTAAAGTATAAAAGACCCTTGCTTACAACAGTTTTTATCACCTGACGAAGTATTGCAGTAGCATACGAAACGTCGTGATCTTTTAGATTCCTTATTGACCACATTGCGAGACAAACGAATATCACTAGCGATATTATTTTCAATAGATATATTGATTACTAACCAAGAAACTATGATTACTAACCAAGAAACAATATACATATTTAGTATATATATATGTGTACGAGCCTGTGTCACTTTAAATGTTACTCTTGAATACACTTCAAATGATCTATGTGATGAAGTTAATACAATTGAGAATAGAATATACCTAATTGGTAATATAGATATATATTGGTATTACCTAATTGGTAATATCGATATTGCCAATATCGATTATGAAGTATCAATCAGTTTATCACTGGTTCTTCTACATGCATAATTTATTGCCACGTACTGGATATGAAAGAGTATGCGGCAGGTCTGCAGCAGGTCTATATGAGATATGAATATTCATGATGAAGAGTCTGCGGCAGGTCTGCAGTAGACTCTTCATCATACTGAAAGAGTATGCGGCAAGTCTGCGGCAGACCAGCCGCAGACTCTTCATCATACTGAAAGAGTATGCGGAAAGTCTGCGGCAGGTCTGCGGCAAAACTAATTTGCATGTGAAAAAGATGACTGTCCGCGGCAGGTCTGCGGCAGATCTGCCGCAAGTCTGCCGCAGGAGTATGCGGCAGGTTCATTTCTTTCCTATGGGTTTCCGTTAAGATCATCATTACAAACTGGTAGCTCGTGCAGTTTTTCCTTCATATTCAGTTTGCCTTGAGTGTAGACTAGAAAGGATGAGATTTAGATGACGTCATGCGAGAGTTAAAATACCCCATAGGAAAGAAATGAGCCTGCCGCATACTCCTGCGGCAGACTTGCCGCAGATCTGCCGCAGACAGTCATCTTTTTCACATGCAAATTAGGTCTGCCGCAGACCTGCCGCAGACTTGCCGCATACTCTTTCAGTATACTCTTTCAGTATGATGAAGAGTCTGCGGCAGGTCTGCCGCAGACTTGCCGCAGACTTGCCGCATACTCTTTCAGTATGATGAAGAGTCTGCGGCAGGTCTGCCGCAGACTTGCCGCATACTCTTTCAGTATGATGAAGAGTCTGCGGCAGGTCTGCCGCAGGTCTGCCGCAGACTTGCCGCATACTCTTTCAGTATGATAAAGAGTCTGCGGCAGGTCTGCCGCAGACTTGCTGCAGACCTGCCGCAGACTCTTCATCATGAATATTCATATCTCATATAGACCTGCTGCAGACCTGCCGCATACTCTTTCATATCCAGTACGTGGCAATAAAGTATGCATGTAGATTGAACCAATGATAAACTGATTGATACTTCATAATCGATATTGGCAATATCGATATTACCAATTAGGTAATACCAATATATATCGATATTACCAATTAGGTATATTCTATTCTCAATTGTATTAACTCCATCACATAGATCATTTGAAGTGTATTCAAGAGTAACATTTAAAGTGACACAGGCTCGTACACATATATATATACTAAATATGTATATTGTTTCTTGGTTAGTAATCATATAATCAATATCAATCTATCAATCTATTGCTAAAACGTGAATGTAATTGTAACATGATCAGACAAAATAATCTATTGGTTATAATAATGGCAAAAGGAAAATAGAAATCACAAAAATGATGTACATTGTCTTAATTTTAATAACAAATCATGATAAATGTATTTTTCTGTCACACGTGTAAAGTAATAATGAATATGCATGAGATGATTGGTTTCAATTGGCCCTAGCAAAGTGTTTGGTATGACAGAAGCTAAAAAGACGATTAACAGTGCTAATTAACACAGGAATTTACAAGATCATGGGCTCGATCAGCCTGCAACCTCATATGGTACTGCATGTCCTACAAAATGGCCGCCTATAGCCTTGCTTCAGACTGTATAATTTCCCACTTTTCTGTGGCAGACCTGCCGCAGACTGTTTCTGTGGCCTACTGGTATGTGGCAAGTCTGGAGCAAAGTTTCGCCCTGCCGCAGACCGTTCCTGTGGCATACTAGTATGCGGCAAGTCGATCTCTGGAGCAAAGTTTCATCCTGGCGCAGATCTGCCGCAGACTGTTCCTGTGGCATACTAGTATGCGGCAAGTCTGGAGCAAAGTTTCATCCTGCCGCAGATCTGCCGCAGACTGTTCCTGTGGCATACTAGTATGCGGCAAGTCTGGAGCAAAGTTTCATCCTGCCGCAGATCTGCCGCAGACTTTTCCTGTGGCATACTAGTATGCGGCAAGTCTGGAGCAAAGTTTCATCCTGCCGCAGATCTGCCGCAGACTGTTCCTGTGGCATACTAGTATGCGGCAAGTCTGCAGCAAAATTTCATTCTGCCGCAGATCTGCCGCAGACTGTTCCTGTGGCATACTGGTATGCGGCAAGTCTGCAGCAAAATTTCTTTCTGCCGCATACTTTGGCATACTCTTTGCCGCAGACTAAAAGTCTGCGGCAGATCTGCGGCAGGTCTGCGGCAGGTCTGCGGCATACTTTTCACTTTCCTATGGGACGGCTTGCAAAATTTTCAACATGGATGTCGATTTTGACCCATAATTTCCTGAAAATTGACCACAAACGGATTTATTCATTAAGTCAAGTTGGTAAGTAGAACCGATGAATAAATGGCCATATTGCTTGAACAGGAACGCCTATGGTCGGTTTCGTCTCTAAAGAGAGGAGCCGACCCTTCCCAAACCAGAGGCTAACGAACGAAAGAGACAGAAATTTCGGTCTAGCAAAGTGAATGAGCCGTCGCTTATTTTACGAGAATGTGGATCGAGTGCCAACAAATATCATTCATCATTCATAGCCATGAACTCATCATCATGATAATTTTATAAAACTAGAAACATTCATTGATGCACCTACATGCGGCATTCATTTTTTTTATTTATTTATTTATTTATTATTATTATTATTTTTTTTGGGGGGGGGGGGGGGGGTTTCCTATACAAATTATAATTCCCCCCACTCACAAAATCCAACTGTATCTGTACTGTGTGTGTGTGTCTCACCTGCCCACTGGCACTGTTGACTCTGTCTCTCCTCTCTCAATCTCCGACGAAAGACTCGAACTAAAGAGTGAGACACGAGTAGTAGATCTAGATGATTGTTTTGCCTCTATCATAAGATCCAGTCAGTGGTGGCCTATAATCAGAACGATTTGTTTACTTTCTTCTTTTAACTTTTGTATTCGCAATATGGTTCCTCCAAAGCGATCCAGTGATCTACTGCACGTAGACTACATAAAACATAATTTTTATAGTATCGAACACATGTACTGTACGGCATTTCCGCGCGCCGATCCCGCATTGAGATTTCGCAATCCAAGTACAAAAAGGAGACTCGCCCAGACTAAACTTGTCCACCCAAGGAATAACGGACAGTTTTTACATGTCTAATTTTACGATTAGGCGAATCAAAATGCAGGAAATGGAATTATATTGTAAATTATGAATTAATATTCGATTATTTTAATGTTGAAAGTTCAAATAATTCATGGTCTTTTGAAAATTGACGAGATAGTATAGTATTTTACTTTATTTAATATTTAAAACGTCTAAGTTGTAGACTACCCATTTGCAATCATGGCGGGTGCTTCGGCTGGAGATTGGTGTCTGATCGAGAGTGATCCCGGTGTTTTTACAGAGCTGATTAGAGGCTTTGGTATGCTAATTGTTTTAAATTTCGATCAAATTTGGATCTTCTCGTGAAATAAGACACTTGGTGCGTGTAAAGTCTAGACTATGGCATTGGGGAAGTGGAATCCATCGGCATTACATTTACAGTTACACGCAATGAGTGACAATGCAATGGTTGTCCAATGCAATGACAATGCCAATTATGAACCGCTATCTGTGCAAAGTGAATGAGCAGTGGCTTGTTTCACGAGAATGCCCAGATTTTTAATAAATCACACGTCTAAAGTTCAAAAGCGTTTTTGTTCAAGTTTCTTTGATGAAAAATAAATAAGTACAACTACAAAATAACAGAGATGTGTTAGACTGTTACAAGTCTGATGAATGATTGAGATTGGTCAAGGAATGACAATGAATGATTGTCATTCCATATTGTTCAGTTGTCATGACTCGTGTCATCCATCAATTTTTCATGAGCCATTACAATTTGAAGATGATAATCTAACCTAAAGAAGTCAAAAGTTGCTCTGCTTCTCGTGCTCCATATTTGTCATTTTTGTGATCCTTTTGAGAATATGAGAATGCGAACAGCTCAGCTAAAATTTCAATGGTAAAAATTATAATAAGTGCCTAGATCTAGAATACCTCCGGATCCAGGGAGGAGTTTAGGCCCAGGGCCATGTGGATAGCAGAGCCCCTGGAGTAACTTAAAATTTGGAGCATGAGAGGGTGCCATAACTAAAATGTTGGCCTTGTGTCTTGTGATAGGTCTATTTTTCTATAATTAATGGTTTTATTTGGGTCAAATTTTGAGATTCTGATAATGTTGTGGCTGCATGATTTTGAACATTAGTTTTTAACATATGTTATGACATGTGGCAAACTGGCAACTAGAGTCTGGAGAGTCTATTGTCAAATTTATTTGTCGCTCTCGACACTGGCATAAATAGTCATTTCTGACTGCAATGCCAAAACAAATTTTAAATTAACAACAACAAGCTCTCGGATCCTTACTTATAATTAAACTTAGTTACATCTGATGTACATATTGAGGTTTGTCTCAGATTTTGTTACGTACAAAGATATATGCAGGATGACATTTGAGGTGAAAATATATTTTGTTTGTTTGTTATACGTTGTTTGCCTTCCATATCCTGTCTAACTCATTAAGAACATGATGTAGATCATTTTAATATCTTTGATTTTCATCAGGCGTTGGTGGAATGCAAGTTGAAGAAATATGGACCTTGGATGATGACACTGCACTGGAGAAGCTGAAGTGAGTATTTAGACACAAGGTTTGATCTTTGGGGCACCAGTGTTTATGCTATGTTATTATATTTTTGAAAGACCCACTTTTCTAATTTCCAATAATATTTGTCACAGGATGCAGATTTGTGTAGTATCTAAATATGCTGTTAATAATTATTTAATTTTTAAAAAAGGGTTGACAATAGATTATTCATGAAATGCCTACACAACTCATCCAGATTCCCAAATAAATGGTCCATTACTATATTTATTCCAAAATTTCAGTTTTATTGTAGGTGTTTCAATTTTTTCCATTTATGTTGAATTTGAGCTTTGGCAAATCATTAAAATTGTTTTGTTGTCTAGGCCTGTTCATGGGCTGATATTCTTATTCAAGTGGCAGCCTGGAATGGATTCATCTGGAACAATCGTTCAAGACAGCAGATTAGATGACATCTTCTTTGCAAAACAGGTAATCATAAATTGGTTAAATGAGAGAATGGTCATCTAGCAGGATCTAGGATTTTGTGGGAGCTGTGAAACAATGCATAATTCTATATGCAAAGTTTTGTTGATACGTACATTAAAGATGGCAGATGGGTATATTATATCTAAAAGGGGTGGGTATGAATGAATCAATGATGCATTATACTATTGTAGGTGTAGGATAGAGGTTTGTATGTTGAGATACAAAGTAAGCCTTCTCTTTTGCCTTTCATTTCACCAAAAATATGCATCAAATAACATTGTCCATCATGAATATTTACCCTTTATAAAACTTGTTTAACGTACCGTAAGTCTTAAAAACACTAATGAAACATTGCTTGTTAACTTCTTCAAATTACTGTTTGAAATAAACTGTCCAGATAACCGACCTGGCTGGATGGGTCGACGGTAGACCAGTTCATTGAGATGAGTCATTTGATCATTTGATTCCGGAAAAAATCCAAATTTTCTAATTTCTAATTTGATATCTTACCATTCTCCATTGATTTTGATGAAGTTAATGATGTGCATGTAATTAAATGTAGCTTAATAGGATTTGCACTGCATTGAAGATGTCACCCCTCATGTTTCTTAAATGCTTCTGTTAACAACTTTTTGTTCTGGTTACTTATGATATTGTTCAATATTATCATCATCTGTAGAAGAGTTGAGTAACATTGTTTTATTTGATTCCCTTTTTGTTTGTAGGTAATCAACAATGCATGTGCCACCCAAGCCATTCTGAGTGTTCTGATGAACTGTCACCATGGTGATATGACCCTTGGCAACCAGCTCAAAGAATTCAAAGAGTTCACTTCGACCTTTGACCCCACAGTGAGTAGATTATGATGACCTTTCCTTGAGCTTTAGCATCAATAGGAATTAAAATGAAGTTAGCTCTTCATGAGTATTGAGTGAATAAACGTATTATGACATACATGTCGATGCTTAATTACCTATGGCTTCTTCACTTCAAAGTTGGTAATTAGTACAATATAATTTATATTGAAAACTGTGGTACAGTGATGTTTAATTCCTGTTTTTTAACATGCATTTCCAGGTTATTTCTTGTGAAGTTGTCTCGTGCCAATTTCAATATTAAGTTTTAATAAATGTGTTAATTTCTTCAAACAAAGGTGAAGAAGATTTATCTTGGATTTGTCCTGGACATCATGAAAGTCATGATGTTCCTATCAGGGTTTAGGAGTATCATTTCCTAACTTGTTGATAACAAATTGAATTATTTAAAGACAATTGTAATTTGTTTCTTCTTCAGATGAAAGGCCTTACTATTAGTAATTCAGAAGTCATCAAAGATGTGCACAACAGCTTCGCAAGGTATATTTAAAAAACATCATAATATTTGTAATGAACAACAATAAAAAACATATACAAAAACAATAATATTTGCAAGGAATTGTATATCTTTATTATAAAACAATAATATTTGGAAGTATTAGTTTATTCATTTGTTGGTTGGTATTGATAACAATTAATTTTATTCCATTATAGCAGTACATTAATATGCATATGCTATTCAATACATAACATTTTACTCATTACACTACATTTTTTCTTAGTATTCAGAGTGTTGAAATGAATAAATAAGATGTATTCAATGTTCAACATAAATGTCTTAAAAAAGTATTAATTTGACAATGGCTCTTCTTTTGTTTGTTCACAGACAGCAGATGTTTGAGTTTGATTCAAGACAAGCGAACAAGGATGATGATGTTTATCACTTTGTGAGCTACATGCCCATCCAGGGAAGGTTGTATGAACTAGATGGATTGAAAGATGGCCCAGTAGATCTAGGTAAGGCGATGATAGTAAGATAGAATTTCCTATGCATTTACTTTAAAGCCACACTGTCCTACTGATAGCTACTTGCTCCCTCTTTATAGAAAACTTCCGTAATCGGTGCCTGTTGGTCCCCCATGATCCTCATTTTCTTATGTTGATTGAGAGCTGAGTTATTAGCAAGCAGGTTTAAAGAAAGAAGAAGAAAAACTTCCTCAGTTTGGAAAATGATTATAATAGAGGCCTCATTTGGAATGAAAAATTATTGCAATATTGCAATTTTGCTTTAACTTGTAATTGTAATCATCACCATCCAATGAGGCTTTATCTTTTAACATCAAAGATTTATAATTTTGTTTACATGATACATTGTCACCTTTTATCTGTTGTTACTATAGGAAGAGCAGATGATGGAGACTGGCTGAAAACAGTGAAACCTGTCATTGAGGAGAGAATACGCAAGTTAGTATACTGTGTCCAAGAACATATAGAAAATATGTAACTATATTATGTAAAGCCATCAAAGCTTTCAAAAAAGTTCAGTTCTGTTAAAAGAGAAAAATCACAGATGCAGGTTGTGAAAGTTGAACATAGTCTGACATTAAGAGATCAGTAAGGTCTGGATAGTGAACTTCATAATTAGGATAGTATCCCTTTGCAAACACAAGAACTTCTTTTCAAATCCACATTTCTGATGGTACTGTTATGGAGATGACTCCAGGCTTTTCAAATGCTCATATTAAATCCTGTCTGCACTAGTTTGGCCAGGAGGGATTAGACCTCTCGGCTGAGGTCACTGACGGGTGGTTATCTCATTAAATCAGCTCTCAATTAACATAGAAAAAGGGGATTATGGGTGACCAACGGGCACCACTTAGGCATTGTTTGCCATATAGAGGGCACAAGTAGTTACAAGTAGTGCAGACAGGCTTTAATAACTTTGTCTTCATTTTGAAATTGCTCCAGGTATAGTGCAAATGAGATCCACTTCAACCTGATGGCCCTCATCTCAGACAGGAGAATGATATTCAACAAGGAAATCAGCAGATTACAAAACCAACTCAAGGCAGTACAAGGCCAGGTAATTCTTTCAAATTGGATCTCTGTTTTCCTATAAATGTTAAAGACCCTCTCCTGAAATGCAAGGTACCTAAGTTAGTTTGATGTGATGGTTATTTTACCTGACTGCTAAGAAAGCATAAAGGCTTGTAAATAACCAACCAACCATACGGCCGACGGCTTTAGGTCCTCTCCGAGGGACCAGGTAGTGAGGATTAATGCCTTACCAAAGGGCACTAGCGCATCCTCTTGGTTTCGAACCCGGGTCACCGGATTACGAGACCACTGCTCTACCGACTGAGCTATCGCGCCTCCTTCGCCTCATTCGCATTTGAGTGCAAAGGCATTGATATATTTGTGTTTCAGTCACATCTAAGAGCTGCAGGGAGTGTTGTTTTTTTGCTAGAAGATGCAATGAAATACTGTAAAAAACATCCTTGCTCTGTCTTAAAATGTTACCCAAGAACAAACACGAATTCATACTTTGAAATCAAGAAAACAAAACACTTGAAACGGGCTACAATATGCAGACGTGGGGTTTCATCGATTGCAAACCATTTGTCCACACAGAATGAGATCATCAAATTAATCCCCTGTTAGAAAAAGAAAGATAACGATAAGTATATCTGTCAGTGTTGCTCAAATGCTCACTGACTTCATTCAAGGAGCCTTGAGCAATGTCTTGGATCTACCGTCTTTATTACACACACTCCAGTGACCAGTTGTTTAAATATCATCTGAGATATGAACAAAGATTGCTTGTTCCTAAAAAAAGGGCCTATTTGTCCAGTGGGTGTTTCACAAAGATCCTAAGTTGAACTAAGTTGAAAATATGTTGTAAAAGTTTTTTTAATGGCATAAAATGTTGACTCCAATCATTTGTATTTTCTATTATCAAGGAGATTTCGTGTTCTTTCATGAATGTATAAAAAGTCTAAAATACTTGAATTTTTGCTTTTAAATATTTTGTTATAAGGCTACAAATGGCTCTCCATAATTTTTAAGTCAATCTTAGAGTTAAGTTTGGATTAGGATCTTTGTGAAACACCCCCATGTGTCATATTCTGTTGGTCAGTCTGTTGGGTGAGTCATGGTTGTTATGCTTTTCAATTGCAGGAGGAGCTGATGGATACTGACCAATCAGGACCTGTGTCTGCTGATGCCATCCAATCAGAGCTGAGCAGGTATAGGCTCTTGCAGGAAGACGAGGATAGGAAAATCAAAACATTTAAGGTAACTTGACAGCATGTAATGTAAATGTAATGCCTCTCCAATGTGACTAGTTAGTGAAATAGCAACACTGTGTGCTGACACTAGATATTTCCATGGGAATTGCAAATGGATGCTACTACATGTACTAAGAAATAGAATGTACTGTTTAAACTGAGTTATATCTCATCCACACTCATCATATTTAATGCAAATTTAGGTTTGTTTATGTTTGTTTTACCTCGTGTAATGCTTGTGGGTGTTAGGTGCACTTAATAGTAGCATACACAGGTTGCTAAGACACATGTGATTAATCTGGGCGGTAGACTACACATTATGAAGTGTTTATGGGGAAAATTCATTCAAAGATAGCATTTTTATGCCTCCGTTACGAAGTAGCCGAAGGCATTATGTTTTCGGGTTGTCCGTCCGTCCGTCGTACCGTACGTACGTCCCGTTCTCGTGATCGCGTTATCTGAAGAACCGATTGATGGATTCTTGCCAAACTTTGGTCATGTATGTATCTTGCAGAGCCGATGAACTGATTAGATTTTGGGGTCACAAGGTCAAAGGTCAAAGGTCACAGGGCTCATTATGTATGCAAAAACAGCTTGTGATCGCGTTATCTGAAGAACCAATTGATGGATTCCTGCCAAACTTTGGTCATGTATGTATCTTGCAGAGCCAATGAACTGATTAGATTTTGGGTTCACAAGGTCAAAGGTCACAGGGCTCATTATGTATGCAAAAACAGCTCGTGATCGCGTTATCTGAAGAACCGATTGATGGATTCCTGCCAAACTTTAGTCATGTATGTATCTTGCAGAGCGGATGAACTGATTAGATTTTGGGGTCACGAGGTCAAAGGTCAAAGGTCACATGGCTCATTATGTATGCAAAAACAGCTCGTGATCGCGTTATCTCAAGAACCGATTGATGGATTCCTGCCAAACTTAGGTCATGTATGTTACTTGCAGAGCCGATGAACTGATTAGATTTTGGGATCCTGAGGTCAAGGTCAAAGGTCATGCGGCTCATTATGTATGCAAAAAAAACCTTGTGATCGCATTATCATTAGAATAGATTGATGGATTCCTGCCAAACTTAGATCATTTATGTATCTTGCAGAGCCAATAAACTGAGTAGATTCTTTGGTCATGAGGTCAAAGGTCATGGGCTCATTATGTATGCATAAATAGCTTGTGAACGCATTCTCATTAGAACTGACAGATGGATTACTATTTAACTCAGGACATCTTGCAGAGCCAATGAACTGAGTAGATTTTAGGGTCATGTCATGTATATGAGAAATTGCTTGTAATCACGTTATTCTGAGAACCTGTTAATGGATTACAATTGAACTTGTATTTGAAAAATGTCTTCTGTTTTGGTTTGTAAAATTACTCTATGACGGAGGCATCATTTTCGACTGCGCGCAGTCGCAGTTTCATCTAGTTGTCTATATATTGAAACAAAGTGTCAGTATACCTGCCAACCCTTCCCAAAAATCTGGAATATTCCGATTTGTCAAAATTTCGAGAAAAACAAAATTTTAAAAAATTTAAAAAAAAATTGTGCTTAAGCCAAATTACGATTGTTTTATCATGTGCCACGGTTTGAGAGTTCATGTATTGTGTGCGTTGAATAGCTGCATGATCGAGGAGCGAATTTAAATTCGCTTTTTGGTACAGATTTACCTCGTATTGCCAGTTACACTGCTGCTGCATGTGAGATTTCTTATTTTTGAAGGCATACCATGCTAAAAATTCCTAATTCTTATTTTCAAATGTTGGCAGGTATGTGTCAGTATAACATGGTTGACGTGTTTAGATGGGATCAATGACCTCATTTGTCTCTCTCTCTCTCTCTCTCTTTCATGTGACAGGTAGAGAATGTAAGACGGAAGCACAACTACCTACCACTCATCATGGAGCTCCTGAAGATCTTGGCCAGCAAAGGAGAATTAGTGCCTTTAGTTAAAGAGGTAAGGTTTTTAGTTTAGTGTTGGTTATAGGGACCTGGTAATGAGGATTAAATGCCTTACCAAAGGGCAATAGCGCATCAATTTGGTTTCGAACCCGGGTCACCGGATTACGAGACCAGTGCTCTACCAACTGAGCTATCGTGCCTCCTCAAATACACAACAACCAAACCCCTACAATACACAACCCACTCTGTTTGCAATGTTGCAATGAGACAGGACTTTAAAAATCAAAGCACAACCTAATTTCAAGAAGTCTAAATGCTGTATGTAGAACTTTAGTTTATTTTTAATTAGTGAGTGAGTAATTGATTAATTAGTGAAGATGCATTAATACTGTTAATGTTTTATGAATATCTGAGGCCACAAGTCTTTACATGACAGTGTACCTTTTATCAATAGTCAGCATGGATCTGTTTTTTTTCTTTTATGGACTTTATATTTCTTTTCTCTTTTTATTTTACAAATGCACAATTTACGTCAAATGAGGAAGTTTAGTCCTATAGTGCATTTTGGAAATTATAATTCGCTCTATCCCTGTGTTCTGTTATAGGCAAAAGAGAAAGCTCTAGCAAAGCAGGAGAAGGAGAAGCAGAAGAAAGTGACTGAAGCAAGATAAGAATCGGAGGAATCATCCTAGGATAGTACATTTACATGTATCGACAATAAAAGGGGACAGTAAACCCAAAATTGATCCCCAGTGGCCTTCCACTCACCAAAGTCACAAAGCCACTGTTCTCTCAACTACTGTGACAAACCAAACAAAATTCACTTGCATGAAAAACTTGTGAATGACACGAGTGCTTCAGTTTTGTGAAGGTTTTATGCCGCAATCAAAATTGATACACAACACTAAATTTTTGCAATTCATGAAAGTTTCTTGCCATCGAATTGGCCGTCCATAAGAATTCTCATGTCACAAAAGTTTCTGGTTTAAACCAATGCTTTCTGCTGACTTATCCACTACCAATTCATCTGAAGTTTATATATCTTTCTCCATGCATCACTATTAATGTCCAAGTATTAATTGTAACAAGGTCAATTTGCTTAATCACTTGTTTGTTGTTGCTTGTATTTCTGTTTATAAGAAACTGTACGGGTGATTCATGATTACCTGCAAATATGTTTCCTTTTTGTTCTGAGAGCAAGAAACATTATTTATTTTCATATTGACCCTTCATATTCATCCCCCGGCCCCCCCACTCAGGTTTCGAAATGACCGCATGCGTGTTGCCAAAATGTCCTTTTCGTAACAAAAGAAAAAGGTCGACCCGTATTGACTTTACACACCGGACTTTTGCTGAAAGGGGGGGGGGGGGGTGCTGAAAAAGGCTCGTATACAAAAGAAAAAGGTCGAGCCGTATTGACTTTACACACCGGACTTTTGCTGAAAAGGGGGGGTCGGTTGGAACACGCATATGCGTACCCTAAATAACACTGAGTGGGGGGGCCGGGATTCATCCATGTTGTAAGATTTTTTTCTCAGCTTGCTCAAAAGGTCTTAAACATTTACTCTGAGTACACATATAAATTCATATCATTCACACTATGAACATGACGGACAAAGAAAGAGGACAAAGTATACAGTTCCTCATTCTACCCTCAACAATTGCTGTAATAGACAAAGGAATATCCCTTCACTGCTATTATGTAAAAATGTGTAGAACAGGTGAATATGCATATTCACCTGTTCTACACATTTTTACATAATAGCAGGGAAGGGATGTTCCTTTATCTACCACAGCAATTGTTGAGGGTAGAATGAGGAACTGTATATTTTGTCCGTCATGTTCATAGTGTCAATCAAAATGAAAAGGCAACCTGTAGATGAAATATCTGATGGTGTATGAATAGCAAGCCTGGTTGTTACCATGGTGTAAAGAGAATCAATTCTTGTATAAATCATTAATGCAAGCCTTCCAAGCATCACTAGAATCTTTACTGTGATTGGCTAATATGAGACTATTGATTCATTGCCTCTTTGCTCCCTGAGCTGATAGGATTGTCTACAAAAAATCAACAACAAATTTATCTCCTGTTACTTAAAATATTTAATTTCTGGTGGCATTATGAAACTTTTCTTTTGCACACCAGTGCATGAAACATTCCAAGTTCTTATCATTTGAATACGAAACTCAAGTGTATGGATTGTTTTAACCAAGATAGCCAGCTCTCTTTTCACACCTAGTCTTCAATTGAGTAAAAAAGTAAATAGACAACAAGTTCAACAATTCTGATCTTGCTCTGAATTGCCGTATATTTTCCTTGGTCTGCCCCCCCCCCCCCCCATCCCAAATTCAATTTCAGACATTAGATTTCAAGATTTTGACACAGTGGTTATATAATCTATCTGGAGGGGGAGGGGGGGGGGGGGGGGTTCATTAGAGAGAACATTATATGGGTTTCTGTTTGCCTGTGTATCTGTAATATCACTTTGAAGGCTTTCAAAGTTTTCTTGGCCACAAACGTGGTTGTATATTCAACACCAATTTGAGCATTGATAAAAAATATCCTGAACATTTTCTATTAGTTTGTCCAGATAAGTATGGAATTTGTTTATGCACAGTGAATATCTGCCCAACATTAACAATGTAATTAAAGATATGGAAAAATAAATATTAAAGTTTATAACAAAATTCATGTGTATGGTGTTGTGCTTAAATGTGGAACCAGAATTAAAATAGAAAACATTTTAACCTTGGACAAATTTGTGTGCGTGAGAGAGAGTGTGTGTGTGAGAGAGAGAGAGAGAGAGAGAGTGTGTGAGTGAGAGATAGAGAGAAGAAGAGATACAAGGGATAAAAGTAAAAACATACACACCTTCAAACATTCCCCACCCACATACGCGCCCATCATGCACACATACGCACTCACCCGTATATACCACAAAGTCATGTAACCCATATCAGGTGCAAACTCATGGTGAGAATATTGTAGCCAGAGGTTTTGAGGTACCTATGTAAAACCACATATCCGTTGAAAAACGTGAACTTTCAGCTTTGAACTTAAGCATGTCCCTGTCTAGAGGAAACACATTTTTAGCCCCACTGGGTCAAATAAAGGCTCAAACATTTTGGCCCGAATTCACAAAGGAGGTTTGTCGACAAACCAAGGTTTTCGTGCGTCATATGACGCGTTTTGAAGCATTTTTACAAACCAGGTTTGTAAAACCGCGTCAAAACGCGTCATATGACGCACGAAAACCTGGTTTGTCGACAAACCTTCCTTTGTGAATTCTGGCCATTATGTTGGTTTTAGATCATATCGGTGAATACTGTCATTGGTTGCACTATTCAGTGCCATTGTTATTGATTTAATACCGCCATCAGTCGTTGGGCATTGGTCTGAAAATATATACAGAGGTATTCTACGGAAGAATAATGGGAAGAGAGAGAATAGAGACGGTCACAGAGAGAGGGGTAGTGAGAATGGGAGAAAGAGTATATGAAAATGTATTTTACAATGCAGTGTTCATGCTGTTTGTCAAGGGAGCCGAGTAGAATTTACGGACTCCAACAACGCGAGGGCCTTTGACAAGAGGCTAAGTAGAAGTCTATGAAGAGCAGGGCTATAGAACGTTGGTAGTCTTGGGATTGATGATCAAATATAATTAGCAGAAGATACGTTTGCCAGGAAAGACTAAGGTTACCGTATTTGAGTAGAAGAAGAAGAACACAAAACAAGAACAAGAAGAACAAGAACAAGAAGAACAAAAACAGGAACAAGAAGAACAAGAACAAGGAGAACAAAAACAGGAACAAGAAGAACAAGAACAAGGAGAACAAAAACAGGAACAAGAAGAACAAGAACAAGGAGAACAAAAACAGGAACAAGAAGAACAAGAACAAGGAGAACAAAAACAGGAACAAGAAGAACAAGGAGAACAAAAACAAGAACAAGAAAAAGTGAAGAAAGATGATTTACTAAATCACGAAGTGGCTACAACAGTTTAAAGCTGTTAGCGAAAAGAAAACTGGCACGACATAATTGTCGGCGACTAATGAGGGGAAACTTGTATTAATAATAATATAATTATAATGTTTTTTTTTAAACGGTGCTTATAAAGCGCTTACCACCGAAGTCTATAAGCGCTACTTGTATTCCAATGTACAGATACACCCTTTCTCACCTTCACCTACGGCTTATTCATTTTGAAAGCAGTAGACACAAGGGTTGCAGAAATGGTATTTGATCAATATTAACAAAATGAGCAAAGTGCCCTACAACGGTGTGAATTTAAAAATAAAAACTGAAGGGGTGCCCGAGCCCCACCCTATTCCGCGGACCAAGTTATACCTCATTCGAGGAAGTAAACGTCAATCAATCAAATAATTTTCACACCTTTCTTAATCTAACTGTTGCATGCAACCACATGTTACTGCCGCCAATCAAGCGAGAAGGAAACGGTGTTTCCCTGCTAGAGTTTAATGGTCCTCAGGGGATTAATCAGATTAATCAAGGAGTGTGTTAATTAGCACCATGCTTGCTGTGCGCCCTAACCCACTTCCATCGCGCCCATGTGTACACATGTTTCACCGTTTCCGCCACAGTCACGCAACGATTTTGTTCCACGATTTCGTGCGACAATTTTGTCCACCTCAAAGAAAGAAAGAAACAAATATAATTTGATTTATTTGAACTAATGGTCTCTCCTAACTACTCTTTGAATGAATAACAAGTTGTGTTGGTCAGGAGCATCAGCAGAGCTTTTGAATAAATTACTACAAAATGATATTTAAAACCGTGATACTGTTGACAACTTTGAAATACCTCTTTATATTTTTTCTTCGAAATAGTTTCCAACTGATGACTATAAGCGCATCTCACTCTTCTCAATATTCCTTTTTTCCCCTCGTAATCTTTATCTTTTCTTTATTACAGCGCATTCTTGGACATATTATTTGTGATCCGTGATGCGCTATATAAGTATGGAATATCATTAGTACTGTATGATTTAAAAGCTAACATTTGTTGTAAAAGTAAAAAAAAAGAATCTAACTAAACGACAATTCTAATGAGTAAGCATCATAGACTCTGAGGGAAATTGAGATATATATATAAACATATTAGTTTCTGTGCATTTCAAGATGTTCTCTTTCTGTTTTGAAATTGTTTTTAGCTTTCGCACAAAGATAATATTTAAGGAAAAATATGTCACTCATTTTACCAGCTAACTAGGTGACCAACATATTTTGTATGGATTTTTCGTCATAACGATATAATGTGAAATAGAACCGGTAATATTTATATTCCATTATTGCAATTGGAAACGAAAAATGAAGTCTTGATAGCTTTTGGAGTTTCAAAATAATGAACCTGTATCTGAAAATGTCTAAATGAGAACTTTCCAGCTGAAATGATGACAATATCTGAAGTGTTATCATCACGTTTAACACTATGTCTTGTAATGCTTTACTTTAACGAAAAGGAACGTACGTACCACAAAATGTGCAAAAGAACCATCAAATAATGATGGCGAATATTGGTGGTGTTGGTATTGGTGAAAGTAAAGAAACATGGTACATACCCATCTCCTCAAATGTATTATTTAAGCTGCCAATCAAAGAAGATCTTTTCAAAGACATATGGTCTGAAGTAACCTTCTGAACTCCCCAAAAGACCTACTTATAGATCTCAAAGTGCACTGTCAAAATACTAAAAAGTGCACTCATAAATATTTGCAAAATATCAACTTCCGATTAAGAACTAAAAGATAAAACTACATAATTTCTAAACTAAAATAATGAAGAAAATTTCTTGGAAAAGGCAATTACGCTGAAAAGGAGTTACAATTACAAATTCTGTTCATACAATACAGATGTTCTCAGCAGTTCGCTGTTGGATTATAACTCAAAACGGAGTTCAAGACAAGGTGAAGAGTTCAAACTTTAAACCAGGGTTAATGAGAAATTGGTAATTACAAGCGGTAATGATGATGAATTTCATAACCAATTAATTGCACTTCGCGATAGCTGCAGAGGTAATGTACTTTTCGTAAACAGTTTTGTTATATTGTGGATCGCTTCCTCTTCGGACCAATTCAGCTACTTTCAAAATATTATCAAAGGTGCTAGTGGCATATAGGATACGGAGTGTAATGGCGTAATGAGTGTCGTTCCATGGGGGGGGGGGGCACTTGAACGCTTAGGTGGCGGGGGGGGGGGGGGGGCACCGGACTTACTCGGAAGATGAAATGCGAATTTACAAGGCTACCGATTAGGCGGAAGGTGCGGAAAAGGCCCGGATGTCTTCTTTTATCATCCTTTCCCCCTTCCCCTTTCCCTTTTCATTCCTTTTTTTCCTCCACTTGATTGATACTTGACGTGCACCCTCTAGTTACGTCACTGAGCAGGGGCACTTGCCGTCCGTCGAATCACAGAACAAAACAAATAAACGAAAAGAAACTAAAGAAAGACAAATGAGAGATAAACAAAAAATATATAAAAGAAAAAGAATTAAACATAGACTTTTCGAATGAACCTGAGCAGACGGAACAATACTTTGTTGTCAGTGCATGCTTCTAAAAAGGCCAACGCCCCCTCATGACTGGTATTACGCTCCGCCATGAATGGACAATAGATTTGAATTCGATAACAAAGTCTATCACTTCCCAATATCAACATGGAAGCTTCTAATCAGTTATTCACTTTGGATCGATCTGTCATAAATGTTTTGCATGGATTACAATGTGCAGCGTATTCTGATAAAAAATGTCTCTTCTGCACAACTTCCCTCTCTATTTTGCTTATTCATAGTTCAAATATCTCTGCTGTGAATTGTATAATCAAAGAGACATTATGTAAACTTTGTCGTCAAAAGTTCATGCAACCCTTGTTCGAAATTACGTGCAAGTGTAAGTATCGCGGCGCTGCAAAAGTAATTGAAATGTGAGTGAATATAAAATACAAGTTAAATTGTTTTGTTTTCAAAAGGAGATCGACATATGTCACATACAAGTTGTTTAAATGGTCAGGTTTATAGAAACGCAAAACTTACTCATATGATCATGCTCTTACCGACCGAGATGTATGATATTACTCAAATGTCACCTCATTTTAGGACAGCGAGATGGTCCACATCTACTTGTTTGTGTTTGAGTTTATTGGTTTCACATTTCAAATGCAGATATAATACAGATAACAAAATATATAAAAAGACATATTGTTTCATAATACAAAAAAGTGATTATAGCAATTTGTTTGACAACTAATAACATTTAAAGGAAACCCAGACAAAAGTACAATTGTGAAATGTGCAGGAACCTATAGGAAAGCAGAGCTTGTAAAGAATAGGTTCCTGGGAGACTTGAAAAATGACAGGGACAGAAAATGTTTCTTGTATAGAGAAAAGTACACAATTAAAAGTAAGACGGCAGTAATTTGACAAATAATTGTTTGCGAGTTCAATAAAATACAATACAGAAAAAAGGGGGAAAAAAGAAAAAAAATACACTAAAACGAAGAGGAGTAACGAGCCAATAAATAGCAGAGTATGCACCTATTTCCACCACATGTTTGCACCACTTGAACGTTTACAAAAACCGAACACTAGAAGTCATGAATTATTCATTCCTTTCCTGTTAAAATTCACATATCTCACACAAGCAAAAGAACGCATAAAATTGCAAATGAATTGTAAAATGGTACACGTTATAAGGAAAAAGAACATTATACATGTATCATCCTCAAGCGAAAATGTGCCCAGACACCTAGGTTTCCTCCTGTATATTTCCCTAAAATGTTGGTTAAAGTTTCAAAGCCTAACAGACGCGTCATAACATAACCGATGTAAACAACGTGTGTTTTATCTGCGGTTTACTTTTGGTATCTCATTTGCGGTTACGAGTAGTTTCCATCCCGCTCTGCGGAATATACATACCGTTTCCCGCAAACACGATGGAAATTATATTTATTCTTCACTGCCATAAACTACCGCCAGACGACGATAAGTCGTTAATCTGTCGAGTTGCTCTTGAATGACACTTTTTCTCACTCATTATCATCTGAGGGGTCCACAATTTACAAGCTTACCTTTTTAGTATAACTCTCCATTTCCACCACATATAAATACAGTTAAATTTATTTTTCGATTTTTGTCTTCCTCAAATATATAAAATTACTGTAGAGATTTGTTTTTTTTACAAATGTAAATATGTTTTGTATACATTTTACATTGTGTTATAATGTATTGTATTTTGTTGGAAATGAACACAATACAAATGAAATGAAATGAACCAACCCGCGATAAAGCCATCGCAAATGAAACCTGGTATCGGATTGGCTTAAACATTCTGAGCCATCGATAAACTCTGATCATGTAAAATGTTAGGCATCAAGGTAAAGGGGCCAAAGAGATGGAATAAAATGGGAAAGTCGAATCCTGCAAATTTACACCAATCTCAGGACATTCCATCTCTCTTCTCCCTACTGGTTTAAACAATTTACAATAGATTGTGTTTAATGTATACATGTTTCCAACACAATAAAGTGACCCCAACTATAACTGTATATTGATATTTGATAAACATGCCAAAGATGTCTTTCCTCGAGAATAACTTCTTTCGATAATATTACAAAAGGACACGCCCTCTATCTTGAAGCCGCACGTGGTTCAGGAGTCCACGGTGATTGGTTCAATCTTTGACAGGGGGTTCTCAAGCTACCCATGCGCCCCCGGGATCATGAGCGAGCTAAAACCACAAGCTCCCTATTGCAACGTTGTCGGAATTAAGAGGCTGAGCTTCAAGTGCACCTGGGCGGCAGACGTGAACGCGCACACTAGGACTCAAGCTAGCTGCCATGTGAATAAAATCACATATTTGTTAGAACTGTATGCACACACCTCGATCACCAGATGTCGGATATCTCTACAAGAAACGGATATTTTCAATGAAAATAATAAGAGAGTAGAACACAAGCCGCGACGGAATATCTTACTGTGACAGAATGAGTTATTGAAAACCCCGCGGAATATTTTCATAAATGCAGCTCGTAATCTTCAGCAAGTTTTATTGCCTGGTAACGTTCCAGCGATTTGGCTCATTTTGGAGACTTTCGCTGCCACATGCACACGTGTTCACTGAGAGCTGACACGCACGCAATGTAGAGACGGCCACCGGTAGCAGCGACGCACCCAGTCACTTTTAGTTTTACCAGACGCGAAAACAGTCACTTGTTGTAAATCGTCTGCTGCAACAACACCTATTTCATTCAGCCAGCCATTAAAAAAAATAACCAAGGATCGAGGACTTCCTTTTGAGACGTACTCATCACCATACATTTGTTTCTGATCCTGTTTGTCATCATTTCATTCTCAAGTACTTTAGTGGAGATATTACATTTCCCGTTGCTCATTCTATCAAAGTCTGGATCCTGGGGAGAGTCTGATTCATCGTCACTCCTGAGTTTATCGCTCGAGCACTTTGGAGGCAGCACGCGTGGGGTGTCTGAATTCGAGCGGAGCTGTGAACAGTGTCCCTCCCATCTTTCCTCCCAGTCCGCTTCAAGTTTCATCTCACTTGGCTTTGCTCCGAGCACCGGGCAAACCGTGATATCCCACTTGTTCTCTTCCCTTCTTCTCTAACCTTTATCTATTCACCTTTTGGGGTCCCCGAGTTCAAGCGCCCGGTGACTTCTTGCTGAATGTACAAATGTATCATCGTCGTCTGTGATATGTTTTGGGCTCACGGCCAAGGAAGAAAGAATTCCTCGCGGTTTTGCCACCGTCTGACCCTAAAAGCAGGAAAATTGGAGTAATGCGGTTTAACTTCTTTCACTATGATCTCACCACGGTTCAAGATAAAATGGTAAGTTGTCAATTATTGTGTAAAATATCAATATTTTCATTATTCTTGATCGAGATGGTGGGTAGAATCTTGGCTCATACTTGCATGACTCATGTGTGCGCCTTGAAGGAGACAGGCCAGTGCCGCAATGCTGTTTAACAAGTTTAGTATCTAAAGTCTAATGCTACGGAAGACGCATAAAGATCTGCTTTAATATGCATGTAATGGTAACTTGAACAACCATCTGATAAATGAGTATATTACCTTTCAGTATGGGATAGACCGTTCATGGAACGTATAGAGACAGTAACCCACAAGTGCCTGTAGTATAACCGAATTATGAAGTTGAAACGGTTTAAGATGCCTGCTAGTCTTGTACGGTAATGGAGAAAGCGAGACTGGTGGAGCTTGGGACTCTGGGAGGCCCAGACAGAGCTGAATAGGATCCATGTGAATACGAGGTGCTAGCTGGATTGAATGTATTATGGGCTTATAGTAGGATGAAGAACGGATTTTCCCCTTGTAAGTCACATGGGTGTTGCAGTCGACAAACATTATCACCAGAAATCAAGCCAAGTTCAATTGGGGGCATCACTCTCGTTAACATGGTAATGCTATTCATACTCGAAAGTATATAAGTTATTAACTTATCTGACTTCTCTACCTGTAGATGTAGCCTTGACAGCCTTGGCTTTGCAAGATAAACTCTGTCAACAACAAATCGAAAAACAAAGTCGATCAAGACGTAAACTAAGTTATATATGATTCAGTATGTGTGAATATAGCATGAGCCTGTAGTTGGGAGGAATTACCCCGTATTGTAAAGCGGATAATGTAGTAAGCATTATTCATATATCTATAAGGCCTATGCTAACAATCAAATCTTCTACTTAGACATGATGTAACAATCATTGCAGCGAATATTGTCGTTTGTTTCGAAAGCAACTATGAACAGTGTTTGTCCATGGTGTAATACTACATATAGCTCAGGAAGGAAATACGGAATTATAGGTACCACCACCAGCTAAAGAGCTTCGTGTATGACCTTCACTTTCACTGGTCGGTTGAACGTTACAATGTGGACTGACAACATATAATTGCCTCTCCCTTACATGCCACATGGCTTAGGAGCTGCAAGAATCAGATAGACCATTGTAGATTGGATCTAATGATGACAAACGCATGGCTAGATTAACTAGTTGTTTTGTTCCTTGAACTTACCCTTGACATGCCCTTCTCACCTTCCTCATCTCTCCGAGGTATCTCATAACTTGTTTAGTACTGGAATAATGTACTCTAGATCAGAAGGTTGAGGGTTCGGTTCCCTCTAGCTGGACGATCAGCGAGAAACCAATGTTATATCCCTATTGGCATGGGGGTACACATCTGGTCCCAGACAGTCCAACATATAAATGCCATTTGCACGCACACAAAACATGTTTCCATGGTTTCCATAAATCTGTGACAATTTGCTCACAGTTATTAAAATGCCAGAATTTTGATAGTTAATATCAATTGGAGCATCTCACTGCAACATTACTTTTATATCAAGTTTTATGAAACAGGGCCCAGTGATTTTAATCGTAGGTTGCCGTCCGGTTGGGTGTGTGAATGAAGATGTCTAGTTGATGGTCCCGGGGATCACTTTCACCTTTCTCACCTCTCCGAGTGTCCGTCTATTTTAAAGGCACATGTGGAGATAAAATCCATGTTCGCAATTCTGAGGATGAGTCATGGAGGTGTGGTAACGCATTGGAGCGGTCCATGAGACTACAAAGGAGTTCTGTTAACTCATTGGGACCAAAAGGTAGTCCACAGCAGGCATGTTATCAGACAGATCGTGGAGTTTTCAGACAAACTCTTTGGTTATGCCTATGATGATCAAATTTGCCGATTTACAATCTTTTGAACGACGTATTTTGTGTAACAATCAATGGTAAAGCACATTCGTTACAAAACTTATAAAACAAACATTTTTGTTTAGGAATCACAGGTATAATTCTAACCGAGGCTTTCAACATAGCATGGTACTTAGATCCAGGAAAACGATCGGACAATATAGCTTAACAAGTGGTACACAATCGTTTGGACATCTCTCTTTCCCTGTATGGCAGCCTTTAGTTGACTATTGCTTTTACTTCCAGTTCCATGCGGAGCAGTTATTATTGTTCAACCCATTGTCAGAAATCAACTTACACAAATCGTGAAGCAATGTTGTCATTCATACCTTTAATTCGTCTGGTTGACTTGTCAGTGGTAAGAGAACTTTTATCAAGGAAATCCATGTGACTCGGAGGCTAATCCTATGAGGCGTTTCGGAAATGTATTGATGATTATACCTTCCCTATTAAATTCAAATGATGGTTTAGCCAACTCGCTGTCAATCGTTTGACAATTTTCAGCAGTGTCCTTCAACCTGAACATTATGGTTGTGGTAAGAGAGCAAAATGAATGACAAACTCCTCATCCAAAAACGTTTACCTAAAAGATTGCCATGACGGAGTGTGACTCTTTACCAAAGCCAAATCAGATATAGCGTGTCTAGCCAGCTGTCTCGTGCAAGAATTTACCGAATCTAATGTTTACCCCAGAGGAATGAACAAGTAAGCAGGCATTTACGAACTCGGTATTAATTTAAAGCAGTAACATGATTATGATAATGGTACTACAATTGCTACGATTGCTAATTACATAAATGCTAATGTAGTTCCTAATGGTCATGACATTTGTTGGCAATTAGTGTAACTCTCATACAATAAAGTCTCCATATACGTTTCGGTATTTTACCCTGGTTTTTAGTTTTGCAGCCAAATAAGTAGTGTTTATTGCTCAAATCATTCAATAAGCATTACTTCCCACCTACAAGTCAAAGTTACAGGTTCAAGAGTGGCACACATCGATGACATGCTTTGTCTAAGGACATAAGAAGCGCTCTTAGACTCGAAAGATCTCTTTCGTTATTGAAAACTACGCTTTTTAAAAGCTTTCCCAAAATCGTCACTATGCACAGTCGCAAAGAAGGTCATCACTGCGCCAGTTTCAATACCTTGTAGTATTATACTGGAGTTTCTAAAGATAAATCATTACGTAACACGATTGCAAAGACTTTCAAGAAATGAACAATAGCCGAATAATATTGCCTACTTAAATCATTTTCGTACGGCGTAATATCATTATGTTCGCACATTTCACGTAACGCACAATGCTACTGAAAGTGCCTTAAAGCTACTATGTACCATTTGCAGGCCAAACAAATGAAAAAGTTAAATTCCAACTGCATTTGAAAGATAATACTTATTTAGAACTTCCCTAAAAAAGGTGGGGCTTGAAAAAGTCTTCAAGTGGGAAAATAATGACTATTAGTTGTCGAATCGACTTTAGGGCTATAGAGCTCAAAAGTAATAGTCTTGATTTTTAGACAATTGTACCGAATGGTCATACATTTTATGCTACGCAAAGTTTCAATCAGTTTAATCTTGGCCATCACAAGAAGTGGGTTATTGATGTAGACAAATACTCATGTACCCTTTACAACTCTTTTCATGTATGTTATTACCAAAGAAGAAAAAAAAGCCAGTCAGTCACTCAATAGTGTCTGACAGTGAAGTCTAGCAAGTAAACGGGTTTCCTTGCATAATTTGAATATGAGGACACTGCTAACGTTTAAATTTCACAGATAGGACATACATGACATATTCATAATTCCTGCAAAGTTCTACAGAATTTGAGGTTGGCTGCAAAAGGGACATAGTACCTTTAAGTTTATTTTATTCATTCATTAATTTTGTATCGGGCCAAAGTACATTCAGATATGGACAATTTGTATGGTCACGTTAATAGAAAGATTCAAGTAGTTTATATTGAAGGCATATTTGCATTACAGTTACACAAACCAATCGATGATATGATACAATAATGTGATATACATGATATAAGTTATGTTTAAATCTTTGTTAATTTTTGTATTTCTCGATAGTATTTGCCATCATGTTTTTGTACCCAGTTTGTAGTCTAAAGAACAACGCCATCATTCTTTCTGAGGTGAGATGGAGCTTGTCAAAGCACCAATATTTTTCTCCTAAGGTCCCGAAGAATGAATCAGACAACAGAGGTATCCTATGCAAGCTTTTCTTTTTGGCCCGACCAATTTAATCGTAAGGTGGTATGAAGGAGTCTCATATGTATTGTGCACCCCGGAACACTGACGAGCTGGGCGATGCCTTTTCTACCTTTCCAGTGCCATCTGTTTGATTGGAAAGTAAAGGGATATGCTAGTGTGACTGGTACCCACCATCTCGTAGTATACGACTTCCTTCAGAAGTGGAAGTATTACGTTATTTCCTGGGCTAAATTAGGACAATGGAAGATGAGAGAAAGAGAGTGAGTTAGGCTGGAAACAATCCATGCCGTCTGACCCAGAATTTGAAGTTCACTGCTTAATATTGCTAAACAAGGTCAGTGATTCCCTCATTCATTCACAATCATCCCAGTTACCAGACTTTATAGAGCGCTCACAAACTGCGGTTTTTGGATACTGCGGAGGATGAGGGTGGTATGTTGTGGGAGTCTTGTAAATTTCTTTTTAAAATTATGTTTTCCTCAAAGTGGAAACGAAAAGCCTTCTCTCTGTTCAACCCACTTCGTCTAGTATACAAATGATGAACACTACTGAGTATAGCAGACTAAAGAACTCCTTGGTCCGACATGAAAAGACTGGTGTCCATGCAACCTCCTAATTGAAATTGTAAATAGAGGTCTCCCTAGCAGTTACATTGAGAAAACAATAACGATTTATATCGTTTGCTAGAGAGAGAAACAATATCGGTCCCTTAAACAGGAAATGGAAAACACACTTCCATGGGTTATGATCCTTTCCATGGGATGTGACAAAGACACAACGTCACCTTCTCTTGCTCTTTCTTAACATCCTCCTCTATTCAGCTCTTCAATTTAATTGTTTCATCAGTTTGTCCGATGTGAACTATCTTGAACAGCTTTTATCCATTTCCTTCGCATGAGCGCTTGTTCTTAATATGGTTGTGAAGTGCCCTTTCTCGAAGGGCAAAAGGGCATCGGTGATGTCGAGACTTCCCTTGCCAGTTGTTTAATAAAGCTGGAAAGTGTTCTGGAAATGCACCCATGTTGATTTCCTACACATTGACATATCATTCCACAACCACGTTTGCTACACGTCATTCAAATTTCCCCTGCGAACAGTAAACCAATTAAACCCTGATCTGACACGTTTTATATACACCTACGGATAGCCTACACGTAGTTAGCCTCTTGTCGATGCCCTCGCGCTGTTGGAGTCTCTAAATTCTGACGAGCGAAGCGAGTCAGAGAAACCGAGGCCCTCAGCGCGAGCGCCTCGGTTTCTCTGGCTCGCTTCGCTCGTCAGAATTTAGAGACTCCAACAGCGCGAGGGCATCGACAAGAGGCTAACACGTAGTTGACTATGGAGTTATAACTGCATTTGGGTCATTGCTTAAAGAGCAGGATGCCCGTTGAAGAGTTATGAAGCCAAACAAAAAACGGAAAAATAAAATAAAACGCAACACCCCACTAAAACAAATAAACGAGAACCCCAAAAATAAAATAGATACAGATGCCTAATAAACCTGATCAGATCTTCTTCCGAAATTCCAACCCGATTCGTTCGTTTTTTTTAATACACAATTGTATATATTTCATTAGTAGAAAGTTGGATTCTATTAAGATAAAAATGTACGGTATTGTGGACACCCACACCGGGGAAAACTACCCGTAAACAATCATTGAATCCGAAATATAACATTAGTGAAAGATATTTTAACGTATGAATGGGGATATAGGATTGCAGGTAATTAGTTGTGCAGACAGATTGAACAATTTTCGAGGGTGGGCATCACCTCCTCTGCCGAAAAGCAGAGATTGTTCCCTTTCCTTTCATGCCTGATGTCTACGCCTATGGTTCTGACTCAAACATGAAGCCGGAAATTGGGCGCAGATTCATAATTGTCTTCCTGTAGACCAAAAATATTGAGTTCTCCAGCCTTCGTGAATTGCCCTGGTGACAGAGGATGATGTACTTTTCGCAGCTTTGATGGACATTGTGCTGGCGTTTGCTCAATAGTAATGAATGATGGACAAAAGGTGAAGGCGTGTGCGGAAGCCTTCCATCGCAAATATTGTTTAGGATTTGCAGAATGTTAGTGATTTGCTACCAAATAGTCGTGATACTGTTACCGGACATATTTTTTAACCTGTGCACAAGCACGATTCGCTGTAGTTTTGCTATTAGTGTAGCATGTTTCCAGTCATTAAATCCATTCGTACTAGAATGACAAAATGCGAGGGAGCGGAGCGACCGAGCTGGGGGAAACTGCAGGTATAATTAGGGACATTATCATCTTCTTTCGAGCTGTGTCTTGTCACTAAAATGACAAAATTTGAGGAGGCAGAGCAAGAATATTTTATTATTGTCACGTTCTCATTTCCCCCTTACCTCTCCCATTTTTCTCTTCCCTCTTACCTCTCCCATTCTTTCTCTACCCCGTTCAACCCAGAGTCACAAAGGGGTACATAAACGCCAAATGAGCCACCGGTGGCTTTGCCGTGGGAGTTTCTATTATTGAAGCTCACCAGTTTCCAACGGAAGATTGATTGACTTCAATGATTCGAAAATTCGTAGTCTATCACAAATATAATATTTAGAAATAAAAATAATTGATTTTTAGAGAAACTCTGTCATTGTCTCTTCATAGATGTTTTGGTCCTAATGTAGGGCCTATAATGCCATCGTGTGTAAAGCTTTTGGTCATCGAATAATAATATTTCATCCAATTTCCGACGTTGCAGACTGAATTGATACCTGACACAGCTGAAAGATAGGAAGCAAAATACGCTGTCCAAGTACAATTCGTTGTATTATTGTCATATATAAAGGCAACAACAATACTTTGTGCCCTGTAAGTAGTACGATACTATACAGTTGCAGGGTAAAATCACCCTATTACCGTTGAGGCTATGCCTGCCCTATGGCCCCTCTTGCTGCGACCACCACTGATTCTTAAGCACAGTTACACCAGTTCAATTTAAAACCAGCCAGGCTGGATGGATGTAGTCATGGCAGACAGCATGTGGAGTTTGCTTCTTCATTTTGGTAGAATTTCATCAAGAAAGGCTTAGCTTCACTTTTTCATCTCGATGAAGTGGTCAGCTCTCCAATTTTCAGACAGAATTTCAAACGAATTTTCCCTTCCGAAAGAGGGAATTGTCTAGATATTAGCAAAGTAGTCTTGGTCTTTCATGGTAAAATGATTTACCTATTTTTATGAGTCTATGTATTTTATAATCCAGAGAATATTTGGAGAAAATAGTCTTTAATACTTTCACCTATCTTGCCTATCAAAATTCTAATCCTAACTATAAAAAGGGAAATTACTCATACGTGCACACATTCTGTTGTAATTATATCCTTTTCAACCTGCAGTTCTGACTGAACAGTCGAACTCTTAATTCACATTTGTCGATTTTCATTGACATCAGGAAATAAATTAATTATCTAGTATGGTGAGTAAAAACAAAACAAATTTAATGCATGATTTAAATTAAGCACCAAAGGGGGAAAGGCTTTATGGGTTGAGAAAAGCTCTTATTAAAATTTTACTGAATGCCTACTTAATTTCCTTTCAGAAAGTTTCGGGTAAAGACATCTCGTATGTATGATTATGGAAGGAGAGTTCGCGGTGGAATGGGGTTCTCTAATTCGAGTAATCTTTGAACTTTTCAACTTGTTGTTCCAGCACATTGGTCAGTCGACTGTGGGTTCAGAACAATTCAGTTCACTTGCGTGAATCGGTAACAGATGAAGACATGATTCCGGTTGGCATGTTGACGAGAAGGAAAAAAATGAAAGAAAAGAAAGCCATGGAGAGTGTGATCTCTGATGTTTCAAGCCCCGTTCACACACGGCGAGGTAAACATCGCGGCTAAACCCCAAAACAATTGTGTGTAAATGAATAGCAAGTGGGAGTGAAGACAACAAAAGTTGTGGCAAAAGATCAATTTTATTTGGAAATCCCTGACGCATTGCACACGAGGCGTCATTTGCGTGACGTAGGAATGCGTCAGCGACTAGCATTGCTTTTGACGATGCGCCATGATAACAGTGAAATGGGACAAAAGGGTGATGTATTAGGATATGAAAAGTGCAAATATTTAATTAATTCAAAGTCTGGATTAGCGCAGGTAATAGTGCGTTCTTAATGACGCGTCGTGCACTACAGGCATTATGAGATACAGAAACAAGCGTAGAGCGAACTGCGCGTATGTCACTATATTATTATTACTACTTTTATTGTTTTGAGGGTATAGCTGCCACGTATGTGAAAGAGGCTTTACTTCCATCATGTTGAAGGTGAAATTTACAAGCGTTGGCAGAAGGCACAGATGAGGAGAGGCAAGTTTATCGCCACCCAAGCTTAGATGGACATTTGGGACAAAGATGCTGGTCTGGCAGATAGACTGTCCTGCACCATACGTCCATCGCAAATCATGGACTGTTAAGAGCCATTATAAAACTAGCAATCAGTGTCTGGCATCTCCACAGTCAAGAGACAGTGCTTCATCTTTCGTCGTCGTTAAAGTAGGTTCTACCAATTAGCCTGATACAAATTAAATAAAACGAACAAGACACATCGACAAAAAACTAGAAGTAGAAAGAAAGAAGACTATGTGGCAGCAGCCCGTGTTAAGAAATCACAGAATAACAGGTGCGGTACATTTGCTATTCTTAGCTTGCTGAGGAAAGAGAGAACAAAAATATACGGTTGCGGAGGATCAAATGTGACCGTGATGATGACAATTAAGCACACGAATGAGTGAATGTTTAAAATCTCACGAGACATTTTCGTCTGGTTACCAGACGAGTTGCACAACATGCGGTACCTATCACGATGTCCCGCTTTGCCATACATGCTGCTCAATCTGCAGACCTTGCAATTCCGTCCTTACTCCGCAATATGTACGATAATAATCGGGAAGGATATGAAAAAGGATATATTTGGACGCAACAGTTCATAGTCCAGCTTACAGTGTAGAGGTTTTAAAATGCGAAATGTCATTGGTTTGTTAGTTATTAATGTTTTTAAGGCAAATGGCCAGAGAAAAGGTAAAGTGTTGACAGTTAATTCTATTATAAAGAAAATATTGAAATGAATACTATCATACATTTATCAAGCGCTACTCAGTATTGGTATCAGCAAAAATATTTCAGATTAAGTTGGACATGTTACAGATTGTAAATGTAGAGTCTAAAGCACTATCCCCTATTAAAGTCACCATATAGTCTGCATGTATATTTCACACGATCGCAAAGACTTTCCAAAAACAAAATTGATTTTCGTAAGTCCCTGCGGTTGTGCTGTAACTGTAATTCGGTTACAATGACAAATTGTATCGTCCTTGTATAATGCTTTATACTTCAGTCACGCATACGAGACCGACCCTAGACCGACAACAAATCGAACGAAAAATTGTTATACCCCGAATGGTCGAGAATTGTTAGGTTTGGAGTCGGTTACTTTTTACGTTTGAGCTCTTATGCTACTCTACAATACTGTCGTTACTGGATAGCGAATGTGATCCCATGTGCCTTTACAAAACCCCAGAAAAGACATGTATGCCCATCCCAAGCCAAGTAAGTTGTAGCATATTACTTCGTTTGGCATCCAGCCCGATAATTGAAGTTGTGGTTTCGACACCCACACAGGAGTGGGCTATGTTTGTGGTGTTAATTTACATCTACCCCACCTCCGTGAAGCTAGAACGCAGACACCCTCTTATCTTCTGACGATATGAAATTGTTTTGACCTCTTGACCTCAAAATTCTCCATATCCCAGTACGATGAGTTAAAAATAAACCGATAAAGATGAGATTCATTTTTTAATATCACATGAAGTTAATACGAACACATTTAGGGAATGCTATGCGATGCAATTATAACATGTTTGCACTATAATGATGCACTAATTTTGAACTATCTTATCTTTTATACGAGTATCCGTATCCTCTATCCTCTGTTTTTGTTTGTTTTATATTTACAACTTTTAAACCTCCATCAAAAATAATTGGCAATTCGTATTAATTATCTTTTTGAGGATTTTTGAAGAAAAGAAAAGGAAACGTAGGCACGTACTCTTCCATCAACTCCTTAGATTGAGATAATCATGGACAATACGACCTAGGATTAAGATCGGTGCATGCAAATAATTATGGTTCGTCTATGCATGTAAGGTTTCAAATGGTCCATGGATCAGGCGCGGTTGTAGAAGTTTTTTTTTAGAGGGAGAGGGGGGGGGGGGGGGTAGCATCTTTTGCATTCAATTTCTACATGTGCCTCCCTTAATTGATATATAATCAATTCCTCCCTCCTCCCCCTCTAAAAAGAAACTGGAGGGGGGAGGGGGCGGCGGTAGACCCCCCCAAGCCCCCTCTAGAATCGCTACTGATATTCTTATTTCGAGAACCAGACAGCACGTCATCGTTAGGGTTCCCTGGGAGAATGCAGAGCTATAAATTTACAAATCTGCACCTGTGGAAGAGAAAGAAAAGCGTTGGACATGGATATTTCATGATCGACATGTTGTGCATATCGAAATGACCCATGATATTCTGGGTTTGGTTCTGAGTAGCCCGGCTGTTGAAGTTTAGTCTTGTTAATCAGACATCTTCTGTGGGAATGTGAGTTCCGCCTGGAAGCATGGTTTTCCTGTTGCTTCTCTCCCGATCAAGTATGTCTACCTTTCGTTTTCGGATTTAATTTAATTTCAGATTAAGATGTCTCAGATTTTAGGATGACTACAGGTATTTTCAACTTAAAACAAGGTGCCCACAAAATGAGACCAGTAATTTGCAACATGAATTGTACAATATTCCCGGGTACTCTTCTGCAGAAATCCTCGGCCTTAATCCATGAGCTTAAGTCGGGTCAGAGGAAGGTCATTACAGGTGACTCAGTCTAGGTCTAAGCACGGGATTAGCTGAGGACATGATCTCACAATGGCGTCCTGGTGAGCATTGTGTGGTATGAGTCCGTCCTCTCACTGCTCTTTGCTAGTTTGATCTTTACTCATATATATCCTCAACCTTTTTTTCTTCTTTACAATTACTCTCATCTACTATTAATCAAACCACTATGGAGTAAAGTTGTCGTATTCGAATGGTTTGAGGCTTTGAGCACTAGACTGTTAATGCGAAGGTTTTGGGTTCGATTTCCCTCCACGGCACTTGTGTCCTTGAGAAAGAAATTTCATCTACATTGCTCCTCTTGGTAACTGGTAGAATATGTACGTCAGTCTTGGCTTAGCACGTACGCACTTGTAAAATGGCGCCTGGCAGTAATGCATCCTAGAGAATTGTAATTGATTTAACTGTAGCCGAGCTACTATATAAGGCGCTGAAAGCATTCAAGAAATTGCATGGTACAGTATACCAATTAGGCATATCTACTCCTGAGTTAAGAGTGGCAATAGTCCAATGTTACCAATACAACATCACCATCCCTATCAAAGCCATCTCAATATTCAAGGTATTTACAGAGGACAGTAATGAACTTAGATGCAGACGGGCTGCCAACCAAGGCGCTGGAAGCATTCAAGGAATAGCATACTTCCAGGCACCATATACACCCTGATAGTAATACTCCTGGGTGAAGGGTAACCACGCCGTAGTAATGGTGATCTAAATTATCACGTTTGACAGGGTCTGTATCAAAAACTATATTATCGCTGAGTCTGTGCCATGTGCCCTCCTCACGTGCACAACATAGCTTATATCTGTCAAAGATAAAACATTCTGCTAAATTACTTTCACTCCAAAAAACAAAACTGACTTTAAAAAAAAATCCTCTATTGGATTGGAGAGAAGGGGGACGAAATACTATATGTGCCACAGTGCCAGAAAAGCAATGACACGAACAATTCGAACAGCGTCTATCAACATATTTATCCTTACAATTATTCAGTCGCGTTAAAGGCTTATAACATAAGCTTGTCCTGGTATTTCATTTTTTCAGTTTAGAAAAACTGTGAGGCTTATAATTTGTCCAGAGCTTATGAACGATACGATTATCTATTTTATACATTTGCACGCCACGATTGATACAGAATATATTCAGTAAATGTTAGTGACCTTATCACGTTTGAGAATGTGGGTCATTAATCAGACGGTAAAGGATCATCGTATAACATCTCAGAATCCTGATCATAACATCATCCTGTTACTTTCCGTTGTGATTTGATGATGATGGATGATATATTATACTTAATTGCTAAAAAAGCAAGCATTATTCTTTAAGATTAAGTAGTTACTGGATAAACGGCTTCATTTCCTATCCGATGGACTTTGTAATTTAGTATAAATGCCTGGCTAAACAAAAACTGCTAACAAGCGAGTACATGTACTATGCTGGAAGATAAAATGACCGCTAGGTATACGGCTTGAAGTCCTATCCTTGGGACTTGGTAAATGAGGGTTAATGCCTTAACAAAGGAACTAACGCATCAACTTGGTTTTGGCCCATGGACTGCTATACCATTCTCTCAATCAGTCAGACCGCAGCGTGCGCGATAATGAGGCTGTGCGGCAATTTTTATTCAGATTCCCGTTCGGTGAAAAGCTCGCTTACAACGCTCTCGTAAAACACGAGACCAACCACGGGATTTTGGTAGCATCATTTTGTCGCCCTCGTATGGCTTACAGTGCAATTCATCATGGCGGAATCGTGGGGTAAGTCAATCTCTGAAATTTTCGCTGTTCTTTGACACCAAATTTGCCCAAATTAGTTAGATTTTGCGCTTACTTTTATCGCAAACAAAAAGAGCGTTTTTTAGTCCTCGGAAATTAACTAATCATTACATAGTGTCGTATTTTGCTTGTTCCTGACTGGTATTGATAATATTATTTCGAATTTTTGCATCCTACGTCGTCTTTGATAACCAGTCCATCGTTTGATGTTGAAAACACGTAGATGCAAGTAATGTTTGAATAAGAAATATGCCCAAATTATTGGACTATATTTTGGAAATCTACCGGAAGTAGACGGAAAATGATTCGAAACCGCGGGGAATTGCTATGGCTACGGCCTTTTAGTCAGGAATGGCGGGGTTTCTTGTTTGTCGCTGTGCCATTGTGTGGCGCATACAGCAGGAATTTATGTAGTCCCATGTGTATATATTTTTGTCAGCTTTTTAGTTTTTGTTGTCGCAAATCGACATCAATGTAAATAAATCGACTGCTCATTAGTCATTGCTATTCATTATAAATCTAGATCAAATGATATGTTTTAAATGTATATTTACAAGGGTTTAAACATGTTTAGACAAGTAATGAATGGGTTTGATAACTGATCAAATTGTTTTGTACTGGAATCCTGAGCTGAGCGAGTGAGCTGAGCTGAGCTGAGCTGGATATTAAAATGACAAATTACTTAAAGGATAATTAATTATATTAATTTGGGATTCTCAAACTTTGGTTCTGTCTTCTGCTCAACTCAAACCTTACAGCCAGCCACAGAAATAAGCAGCATTTCCTTGTGCGAGTTGTAGACCTATGATTATGAACAGAGCAGAATTAAAACAAAAAGCCAAAGGTAAACACTTACATTTTAGAACTTGTGCACATCTTGAAAAATGAAGGGAAAACTTCATGAATCTGACACCTGTAATTTGTTTTCATTAAAAAAAATTTGAAAGCAAGCCAGTTTTGTCTACCATAAATGGCTAGCTACTTTGATAAGATCTTTTCAAATCCCCATACATTGAACTAAGACATTTTATTCTTCTTATCATTTGTTGTTGTTTTTCTGACAGACGCACTCAACCATCGAAGCTTGCGGGACATTGACATTTGACAGACATCACACATCAGTCTCCATTGCATTCCTGGATCAACATTTGCTGGACTCCATGCCTTTGTTCGTTTTAATGGTTATTTATTTGAAGACTCAACCGCAGTTTTGCTTCACGTTGGAACAAACAATCTTGAACGGGGAGTTTGGGAGAAGGACGAGAAGGATTTTGTTCAGCTTATTCCTTTCAATAAAACAAAAATCTCTGATACTTCCAAAGTTCCAAGGTGGAATTCCGGAGCTTCACACGAACAAAGCATTTATTATATTAATAGAAAACTGACTGAACTGTCACCTTTATACAATTTAACAATACTTAACTCTAATAATACTTTTATTCTCAGCGACACATTTTATGCGTGTGATGGTCTCAACATAAATGTCAAAGTCAGTTTATAAATAAAATATAAATATTAGAAGATGCAAATTTTATTCGTAGTCCTATCGCATTTATTATTTGTAGTAGTGTTAAATAATACATTTTTTTGTCCATTTACTAGGCTATTCAGAAGAAACCAGACCTGGTTTTCTTTTGGGTTAGTTGGCATGAATTTTGATTAAGAAATGTGAATTACACAGACCTGTTAAATAATAGCCCCCCCCCCCCACAAAAGAAAAACAATCTTTTTAAAAGATATATTTTGCAGATTTGTATTTCATCCAGAAATAGTACCTACACAGGGTAAACATAATATAAATAGTCAAGCATTGACATATTTTGATATGTTGGTGATGATGATTGTGATGGTGGTGATGGCGACGGTGGAGATGATGGTTATGGTGATGATGATAATGATGACGGTGATTATGATGATGTCGGTGGTGATGATGATAATGATGACGGTGATTATGATGATGGCAGTGGTGATGATGTCGGTGGTGATGGCGATCATGATGGATATGGTGATGATGATAATGATGACAGTGATCATGATGACGATGATTATCTTGATGGCAATGCTGATGGTGGTGATGATGAGGGTGATTATGATGGCAATGCTGGTCGTTAACGTGATGGTGATGATGGCAATTAATGGCGATGTAGGTGGTGCATGGTGATGATCATGATGACGGTGATTATGATGATGATTGTGATGCAATGCTAATGGTGGTGATGATGATGTAGGTGGTGACGGCGATGATGGCTATGGTGATGATGATAATGATTGTGATGGCGATGACGATTGTGATTGTGATAATGATGTTGAAGATGAAAATTAGAATTCTACAAGTTTTATTTGAGCCCTTCAGCCCACCGCACACTTATATTTCTATCCAAGGGTCATATTACACACAAACAAACCCCGAAAATAAATTTCCAGATATATATATATTCCGCGGGTCACTTTAAAACAAAATCAAACAGAAAAGAGAATAAGGGAAAGAATTTTGTAATATTTTATTTCCAGGAATACACATGAACGCAATTGACAAAAGAATTATGAAATAAAATATTACCATCATCGAATGTCTGGGAATTACCAAAATAAATTCCTGTTTAAGGCTCTTCTAATTAGCCCATGGTTTACAAATATAAAAACACATTTCAGAACTTTTACAACCATAAAATTAATAGCAGGGATGGGAACAATCATATTTTCAATTTTCAATAACATTGCCCCCCCCCCCCTGAAAGTTTGTATTTACACAAACATACATTTCATAACGAATAATGTGTCTTCTTTGTTAAAATGATATCAAAGCCTGGCCAAAATAAGCCTTTATAGACACTTAAATCCCCTCTTCTGTCCCTAGAGCTGGAATTCTATATTGTACTTGTGTGCGTATCCGTATCCAACTTTGTACTTTCCGTTCACTTCTATAATTATGTAGCGCATGAGTATCGTACACAATAATAAGTATGTGGGGCAATACAAAAGCCTCTACGACCGGGGGTTACGCACACGAGAGTAATTCATGAATATCCCTAATCTCCGTCTATTTTCCGTGCGTGTTCACGTATAGCGCGCAGACTGGTTGGACCGCGAATCGACGCAGAGCTATATATAACGTGGTATCCCCCGGTTGATCTCGATGCGAAACGCTCGTCGATCGGCCATGTCTTATTTTCCGCCGGAGTCTATTATGCATCAGCTAATACTTTGCTTGTTCCTGACTGGTATTGAGACAGACATTGACAGGAAGTATAATATTATGTTAGGAAAATATCTACATTATGTGGTAAGCCAAAATTCAGCGAGATGCAACCCCGATAAAAATGGTTATTTAACGTGTATATCCGACTCTTCAAATATTTTATTTTGCAAGTTTTTTTTGGTGTTTTTTTCACATTTTGAAACTTCACTCACTATTTATTGAATAGTACATTATAATGTTTATAGTTCTGGCTCAATATTCATGACGAATTCAATGTCATTAAATGAATCCTGAGCATAGCAGAAAGATGAGAACTGTGCCATGTTTTTGCTTATTACGTATTCATGAGGAGCAAATTCGTGCATACGATATGAATAAATGGAAGCGAATTCGCGCACGCTGCGGTCTGACTGCAATGGAGAAATCTGTTTGCATGGGGGTATAAACTGTGATCACGAAGCTTTGGTATAAGCTCCGAGATGTGCCATAGGACAGGTACCTCGGATCAGCGCTTGTTGTGATAGACTAGGGAAGATCAGACGGACTTACCTCCCACCAGCCCTAGATTGTGACATTTGTGTTGGTATGAGACGAGCTTGCGTTTTTTTGAGGCCCCATCTTCGGTCAGTAAATCTGTTTGTTGTGGGATAATAAATATGCATCTTTCTGACATGATAACGGTGACGTAGGTCAGCTACGGAATGATAACTCCTTCGTATAATATTTAGGACTTGAGTAGCAGTAAAGGATGATAGCCGCAAATGGAACTACCGACTGGCGAATAAAAGTTAGATTTAAAGAATTTGGCATATTTCAGTTTCAAAAAGTATTTTAACCGCTACCAAATCAAACAAGGAGGACTACATAAATTGAATGATTGCTTTCCAATCGGTTCATAGACTTTTAAAATGTTAGTTGGAAGTAGATTAAAGCACTGGACCACTGGTAACTGAATACAATTTATTTTTAATTGAAACGCGGCTCATAAATGTGGGTTGATAAGTGTAGTTTTGCAATGATAATCAACTTCATGATACATAATTACCCATTTTTATGAAAAAGGCAAGCAAATGCAATTTCCACAATTCAGTTTTCGGTTATCTTTAAATTTTACGATATTACTGTTGAATCATTCCTTGTCAAATTTCGCTTTTCCGAGTTATTCACATCATTATGAATAGACCAAGGGATGTGACTAACTGATTTATAATTGCTATTGGAAGAAATATGGTGAGCTGGTGTGCAAGTCCATAATACAGTTGTCGGTTAAGCCCACTTATCTCTTTGATGAACTCTCTATTGAAGATCAGAGGGTCATATTTTCCTTCTACGACATGATTATAAACAGATCGAGGGATGTGAACATTACTGAGGTTTGACAACAACACCAACCCGATTGGGAACGCTTTCAGAATGTCATATATCAAGGATTGGAAGCTGATATACTGAAACCGGTTTCATGCTAACCCAACTGCTACTGTTGTAAAGGGGGACAAGTCACCGGGACCATCTGTTGGGCAGTGATAATTGTCTGTTGTGCCCGGATAGTGTTTCATCCCGTTGTGGTAGGCACGTGAGTTTAGTTTAAGAAAGTTCATCTCTTGGAAGATGAGGTTCACCCGAAAGGTCAAGTGCATCTGAAGAGAACATGGAGTCTACAAGACCCGACATGGAAATTCTTTCCAACCTTTGCACATGATCAAAATATTTACCCATCGTTCATCTAAACGGAGCGAGGTTAGATTTACTGGAATATTGGAGATGGTTTGCGTGGTTTGCTGGAGTTTTCTTTAAAATGTGTGGTAGCAGAGGTTGGAACATCGGCTAACGAGTAAATCACGAAAGACTTGAAGATAATCTGCACCGTGTCGATCGGTTCAAACAATGGGATGGAAAAGAAAAGCGAGTATACAGTGCCTCCCAGAAAAAACAACACCGAGAATTGTCGACGTTTTATCATAACTTAATCACGATTATAATTAATAAATGACACATATTTGTAAAGCTTAGATCCTCCTCTTTCATTTCACGAATGATGATTAAAGACAATTTGAAGAAAGGGTACCAAAAAGTCATTTAGCGAACGGTATCAGAAAAAAAGATCACATTTCCAGAAAGTTCCTTTTCTTTCCTTTCATATGACACCTCAATCAGGAAAAATGAGCCAGGAAAAACAAAGTTCTGTTTCTTTAAAGTAATGCTTGCATTTCCATACTTTTATTAAACGAATTCGTTTACATTGGCTGCCTGCCGCAGCAACAAACAACAAATTCCGTTTCGTTGACGATCAGCCATGCATGAAGTCTTTCGTCTTCTTTGTTGTTGTTGAATTCTTTACGTATTTTCTGCAGGAAGCATTGTAGGAAACGGTAAAGCTGTTGTAGACAGATATCGCTACGAATTGGCCTTTATCCGCTAATTGATTGTTATGTTGATTCCTTGGTTCAGAAGTAGCATGCATGGGGGCATCGAACTGTCTGGCTGTGGCATTTAATCAAATATGTTAAATGTATGCAAAGAATCACCGGTATGACACAGGTAAAGAAAAGCGATTTCTTCCTTTTTTTTTAAAGTGGGTTTCCAATTAATTCCCATGTACTAGCAACACAAAGAATGTGTAAAGAACTTCACTGCTTGATATATGCGATAATAAATCCTTGTTTATATTCATAAATATAAGAAACTCCGGTTTTGATGTGTATTGGTCATGCCCTTGGGAAGTTCCAGGGTTGGGATGAGAAAGCCAATCGAGATTTATTTAAGGGAGATATGCTTCATCAGCACTCAGTGACAGGCAACTCTTTGAGCCGCTATATCCTAAAACGAATGAATCATTCTTCTTTTGCCTGAATTTAAAAGATCGTTGCGGTGAGACGAATCAATATCAGGGACAATATATCTTCCCATTCTCAGTTTTGACTGAACGGCATTCCTGGTGAAAAGTTGAGTCAACCATCAATTTCCCCACAAATTACAGGCAACACATCTGACAGAGACAATATTCATCTCGCATCCCGATCCTGCCATGAAAAAATACTTGTTTGATTTGAATACTGCTCCTTATCTCTGTCATGTCTGTAGACGCAACATTTCTTTTAATCAGACACTGGAAACACTGATCAAAGGATAGAAAAGAAAATAATATGGTTTTTGCAGTTTTGTTAACAGTTTTATTTTGCTCATATCGGATGATGTATGAAGCTCATTAAAGGTAGTTATTGAAACTAGATTAGAATATAGGGAACGATGGCCACAAAACAGCATCGGGGAACAACGTACATTTTTATTTTAAATCAAAAACTATTTCTGTATTCTTAACGTTGATTCTTAATGATGTCACAACAGGAGGTACTAAATATCGATAACTGTGTTCAGTGATTTCAATTATATCTATTTTATAATTGTTTAATCATTTAGGAAACACATTGATATAACGTTGACAGCTGTATTATTGGATGAGCTCATGCCACATTTTGCCCCTCCCATTCTCTTCGTCCCCTGCTTGTCAATAAACTTGAAACTTGAAACTTGAAACTTGTCAACTTGATCTAGTTTTTGGCTCGTATTTCCCTTTCTGAAAGTTAACGCTCTTACCATTCTTTTCTCTCCCATACATTACAAAAGAAAATAGAATTCTGTTGCCCTATCATTGCAACTCTCCTCATCCCTAAGACCCCTGTTACACATACGTCTGAAAGTGGACTGAGGCCGGCCCCGGAGGCGGCTCGACGTATGTGTAACACCAAAGTGGACTTGGGGCCGGCTTATAAGCGGAAGTGACGTGACCTGTCATCATTATATCAACATATACATCGGGTGCCCTTAGCCACCTTCTCTTATGTTATTCTTTGATTTTATCATTCTATCACTTTCTCTTTCCGTCTTTCCTTATGTTATTCTTTGTTTTTATCATTCTATCACTTTCTCTTTCTGTCTTTCCTTATGTTATTCTTTGTTTTTATCATTCTATCACTTTCTCTTTCTGTCTTTCCTTATGTTATTTTTTGTTTTTATCATTCTATCACTTTCTCTTTCTGTCTTTCTTGAGTGCGCCCCAATGCATCTCGTAAAAAGGCGACGTGAGGCCGGCCTATGTGTAGACGCAAAATTGCGGGCCTGAGATCATGTGTAACAGGGGTTTGATGATCTCGAGGCGGCTTCAAATTGCAGGTGTGAGGCCGCCTCCGTGGCCCGCTTTAAAAGCCGACGCATGCGCGTATTTTTAAGATGAAAGCTCGTACATCCGAAGTTAGCAACACCGCCCCCCCCCCAATGCCTTCACACTACCTATTTCCTTTTCGGTACTTGGTTGACCGATCCTTATGTCATCTCGTATCATCCTGATTAGGTTGCCTGGTCCACTAATCTCAAACATTCCATGACAAGGCAATTGCGTTTCATACGTGGTAACATCATCAAAAAGCCATTCTGTGCCTTTGCGGTCTTATTTGAGGGTCTAACTGTTGATGGCATTGTCGGGGACAACGTCAGGAAGTGCAAAGTGGAGGGCATTGCGCCGGTTAACCTCCCCCTGACACTAGCCAACACACTGCAGTGATTTCCTTTTCTTCTTCTGGATACACATATTCACACATCTGCACAAATTTAAATGCAAGGTGGATTGAGAATGGCCGCAAGTTAAACGATATAACGATATCGTATTCGCACACATTTTCTATTGTATTGTATTGTATTTATTAACATTTATTTATGTGTAGTGATTTTCATTTTCCCTAGTTTTACATACTTTTTCAAAAGTTCATAACTTTCTCATTAGTTAACCAATTGTGCTCAAACTTTTGTTGATTGGTTTGTCTGATTTTTCTGCTTCTATGGAAAATAAGTTATTCTGGAGCGGACTTGTCCTTTAAGAACCAAAGCCTCATGGACAAACTGTACTAAAACTTGAGAAGATAAACATGTAGCGTTCCTAGCTGATACACCTTCTTAAGACAGGGCAGTTTAGAACATTTACATTTTTTTCTTAGCCTCCCCACCCCCGGATAAAGTGTAGGAGGACTTGAGAATATAAACCCGTATCGTTCCTAGCTGATACACCTTCCCAAGACAGGGCAGTTACATTTTAAATCTTTTTTCACCCCCCCCCCCACGATAAAGAGTAGGAGGATGGGTGCCTTTTTATACACGATGATATGAAAATCCGAATCCACCAAACAAGTCAGCAGTGCTGAATCCACTTGATCTTTGTGCTCCACATGCACATGTCATGAAAAATGGGACGTTGATGCTTACAAGATGTGGACATATTGTTTGACTCTGTAAAAATCTCTGGTAGCCATCATATTACACACGCAATTATAAAAGAGTTTCTCTTGTCCGACATTTATTGCAAACTAAAGGAAAACAGTTGGGGCCTGCAAAGCATTGCCAAGGAAGACATTTTGTTACCCGAGGGAGTGAAGGAATGTATTAATGCTTCCGATGGGAAGCTCATTCGGAATAATTTCTTTCTCATGATTTAAAAGGATGCCCACCCTGCATGCCCCTAGTTATATTGGGGGTCACATTGGTCATACTACTGAGTACCAAGTAAGTGTAATGTTGTGATTTACCTGACAGGGATACTGCTTTCATTGCAAAACTCTCACAAACTCTTTTACTTTTTTTTATGACAATTTTTTTTGTTCTTCAGTGAAATGACTCCTTCGGGGAACGACTCTTGTCTTGTTATATACACATGTACTTTAAGATATATTTACGGTGTAGGCCTATCTGTTTCCCTGTACTAGGAGTTTGTAGTAGGCTATTCCATTGACAACATGCCATGTAATAGGCATGTGCTCATGCACAGTAACACATCTGACAGTTGCATTTGTGGTCTATTGAAGTATCATGTGCGTAACGCGTTAATTAATGGAAAAACATCCACTCGCCCATGCATGAATGTATAACTCGCGCGGCACACCCACACGCACCCGCCCACATGCACGCGCACACCCCACCCACACTATATTGAAAATGCCGATGACATTGTTATTATAGATATCTATGCACATCATACTGGTATAAATGTAATTTTTTTTGCCGTTCAGTTTTCGTCTGTTGTATGACACTAGAGGCATTCATTAGCCCACCTGTCTCAAGTTCACGCCTTGAAATGACTCGCAAATGAAGGACTTTACAAAACTAACAAAGAATTATCTCGAATTACCTACTTCCTAAAGGAACTTCCCTCTTTGTGTCTGAAAACTCTAAATGGACAGGTGACCACACGAATTCAAATATACACTCACCATTCTCTTAAATAAATGACCCGAAAATAAAATTATTTAAATTTCTAAAACTCCTTGAAATATTTCACAGCTACCAGTGCTATATAGAGCACTATAGCATTCATTTGGTTTCGAACCAGGGACCTTTCGGATGCAAGCCCTCTGCTCTACTCCTGAACCATCGGGTATCCATTTTGTAAGAATAATTGTTGATATCAAACCTATATTAGTAAGACGTATATGAGACTTCCATACTAAATATTTGATATTTCAAACGGCTTTAGTAGAATATCTGTTTGAAATCTTTAAACCTGGGAAATGATGATGACATTGTGTGTAACCTTCGCCCCGTGAACAGCTGCGGGGATTAGGTTCATCCCCTGGTCAAAACGAGAAAACTTCAGCGAAACCAAACTGTAAAGTGACGCCCTTCGACACAGACAGTCTCGATCAATGATATATTAACTGGGTAATATGCGATTCCTTTGGGTAGCCCTTTAAATTTTAAGTAATTCAGTTGTGTTGTATTTTTATATGATAGTCGATATCAAACGTGTCGTCTTAACTTGTAAAAGGATTATTAGTCATTTGGCAATTAAGACTCATTCATATTACGTGAATATCATCAAGGGATCGTCACCATGGAAGTAGCCATGTAATGATGTAACAAAATAAACGAACAACGAAATCAATTGAAAAAGGCTCCCTTCAATCATGAGAAAAAATAAGGAATTCAGTTTTTAGGGGGTTCCTGCTTTATTGGCTTTTTCTAGTTCGTAAAACTTTGTACAAACCACAATATTATATCACGGTATAGGTAATACTATTTATTAATATTATTACCAACTGCTGTTCTTATGGACTAAGATTAGATCTTGTTCGTTAAGGCTAGACTCAAGAAGTGTATTGTCTTATGTCTTTAATACTACCGACAATATCTGGCTTCTGCAAGCTTGGTGGTAAGTGCATGGCGCATCGACACTTCTAATGATCATTAATATATGTACTATATCCAAATGCACCGTGTTTAAAAGTTTATGGAATGCAGAGAGACAAGTGTTGCGTCAAAAACTTTAAATAGCGATTCATCTTTCTATTGCAGACTTTAAAGGTCGAATATTGTTGTAATTAGAACTTTTACCGAATAATGTTCCAGGAAATTTTCCTTAATGAAAAAAAGAAATCTTAGTTATCTGAATGATGTCCCCGTCACGGCTTACTGAAATGTTTGGATAACGTAAATACGAGAAGTAAATCTGACTCAGTAACAATACCATAGCATACACTATAGCTAGGCATCGCTTATAAAATCAACTTATTAGCATCGTCAGTAGACTAAAGTGAGAAGAAGTAACGCCGTGGAGTCCTTTCTATATAACCATGAAAATATATGGGAAAAACAGGTGATAGGGCATTTAGCTATTTACAATTGGAAGCTTTTAAACGTATCAATATTAAATGAAATGAAAATCGTAAGATATTATTAGTGTTAAAGAAATCTGTCATGAATAACATGTCTTGAGCCTACTACGTCATAGTATATTTACATATATGTATGTAAAAGTTTGTCTGAAAGTTTTACTTATCTCTTTTACCCATGGCTTATGGCGTCGGTCCCCTGTTTGTTTACTCACAAGTATATAATGCTTTCTTAGCAGTCAGGTAAAGCAATCATCGATCATGTATCATGTGTTTTGTGTTTTTCGCATTTAATATTTGTGTGACATTCAATTCGCTAATGTTTTGTTACTACACCTGTATCTATAATGTTACATACTAAATTGGGAAAATAACGTTTCGAAATTAATAATAGGCTTACGGAAACAACACCAAAAACGGCTTAAATGCGTAGTCTTACTACCTCGGTCAAATATCGCAAGAATTACTCATGTGATTTCATCGTCATACATTCAAGGACATTGTTACATGTCGACATCATATACGTGGGTTAACCTGTTATGACATGCTGTGATCTGCAGACTATTTCGGATACAATATCCTATCATGAATATGGGCTCTATTATGAACTATTTTATAGCAGAGTATTCAAGATCTCCGACAAAATTAGAGGTCAGAAAATGTGTCAAAGTACACCGACATGAAGGAGAACTTGTGAATCAAATGTTAAAGAGAATAATAACAGCGATGTCTTCCATACATAGTCCGAGATTTGTACACATATGTTTTAAATGTATAACGTGCACTGCTCATAGTATTACTGTTAAAATAGTACATATAATAATATTAATAATAATATATATTTTTCCGAGAAGTAATAAGACGACATAAATACAAAAAGTAAATGAAAATTGCCTGGAGAAGTAAACAATCTAATATGAAAACTGGATGCTTTACTTTAAACTTGACTATTGTTATACCTGCAAACTCTTGCATAATATACTGACAATACCACTATGAACATGACTGACAACGAAAGCGGACAAAATATACAGTTCTTCAGGTAGACAAAGGAACATTCCTTCACTGCTATTATGTACAAATGTGTAGAACAGGTGTCACATGCATATTTACCTTTTTACATAATAGCAGTGAAGGGATGTTCCTTTGTCTACCTGAGGAACTGTATATTTTGTCCGCTTTCTGTGTTCGTCATATTCATAGTGTACATACATAGTGAGAAACGTGACGTCACACGTCTGTCGTGAATTCAAGCGTATGCGTTTAAATTGTTAAAAAGTTTGGCTTCTACCCTCATGGGTTTCTCCCAAACAGGTGTCATACCTTTAAGGTGTACCACCCTTCACAACCCTGCATGCATTCCCTACAGATACGGGGATTCCAACTGAAAGTGGCGACTTTCTGTGAGCATTTCGTTGGATGCCACTGCGAGGACGCGGAGAGGGTGTCAACAGAGTCCAAGTGTCCCTTGATGCCAGACGGAACGAATGCCAAAGATCACTGGCACATATAATTCGCTCGTTTTAAGAGGATAGCGCCCCGCCTTTTGTAGCCTTTTCCAGGGTGTATCTCAATTTGGTACTCGTCTTTTCACCTCCTTTTGTAACAGCCTTCATTTTCTTTTATCGATGGCTCCTCCATATAAAGTGTATGTTGGGTATATAATAAGATACCAACCACGTTTGCTGTTTTACAATTCCTTCCAAACTGTTCCTCGATTCCTATCAGCATTCTGTCCTACCGGTTGTTATATTAGATGTCTCTGGTCCTATCTTGGCCATTGTTCCCATTTCATCTTACCAACGTACTAATTGTCCCTCTTCATGGCCACCACAATTGCAACCTCAGACAGGCAGGGGCGTCGCCAAGGGGGGGGGGTGCGACACCCCCACCTGTCACGATATTGTCGGTAAAATTGCGCTGCCGTCGGGAAAAAGAGAAAAGGGGGAGGGAAAAAAAAGAGGGAAAAAAAGAGAGGGAAAAAAGAGAGAGAAAAAAAGAGAGGGAAAGAAAAGAAAAAAAGAAAAGGAAAAGAAAAGAAAAAAAGGAAAAGAAAGGAAAGAAAGGAAAAGAAAGGAAAGAAAAGAGAAGAAAGAAAGAAAAAAAAGAAAAAGAGGGAGGAGAGGAAAGAAAGGAAAAAAAAGAAAAGAAAGAAAAGAAAGAAAAGGAAAAAAGAAGAAAAAAGAGTGAAAGGGAAACAAAAGAAACGGGGGTGAAAGAGAGGAGAGAGAGGGGAGATAAGAGTCTGAGAGAGGAGGAGTGGGAGTAAAAGTGAAAAGGGGGTTGTTGGGTGGAGTCGTCTCGTCGAGGGAGCAAGAAAGACACGGGTAAATATGTTGCTGTGTCGGGTCAGCTGTGTCGGTATTCTTGCTCGATCCTCGTGTACTATAGCAATGCAGAAGTTTGAAGTCGGTGAGATGTATATTGTCGGTCGGCCGACAAGTTTTTTTCCCTACGAACTTTGACTTCTTATCCGCTGTGACGACTTCGAGAGTGACTACAACTACAATACTTGTATTTTCTCGAAGTTTCACTTTCCTATTATATCAGCTAAAGAAATCAGAGGTTTAACATTTTCGGGGAAACTAAATTCAAACAAGGTTTAGGAGTCAACAACGGTACGACGAATCGTCTTCCTTTCTTTATACTGTGATGAAATGCCAAAAATTCGGCGCTTTGCGCGGAAGGGGAAACTTCATTTAGACTAGTCAAGAACGGTACGGACGAATCGTCTTCTTTCTCTAATAATTTAAGGAAACGTCAAAGCTTCTGCGCTTCGCGCGAGAGGGGGAAACTGAATTTAGACAAAATTAATAGGGCTTATTTAGAGTCGAAAACAGTACAACGAATCGTGTTCTTTCTCTAATAATTTGAGGAAACGTCAAAGCTTTCGCGCTTCGCGCGAGAGGGGGAAACCGAATTCAGATGAAAAGGGCTTAATAAGATTCGAAAACGGTACGAGGAAACATCTTCCTTTCTCTATATTGTGATGAAACGCCAAAATTCGGCGCTTTGCGCGGAAGGGGAAACTTCATTTAGACGAGTCGAGAATTAACGGTACGACGAATCGTCTTCTTTCTCTAATAATTTAAGGAAACGTCAAAACTTCCACGCTTCGCGCAAGAGGGGAAAAAATGAATTCAGACAAAATTAATAGGTCTTATTTAGAGTCGAAAACGGAACAACGAATCGTGTTCTTTCTCTAATAATTTGAGGAAACGTCAAATCTTTCGCGCATCGCGCGAGAGGGGGAGACTGAATTCAGATGAATAGGGCTTATTAAGAGTCGGAAACGGTACTACGAATCGTCTTCTTTCTCTAATACTTAATTTAAAAGGTCAAAACTTCCGCGCTTTGCGCGGGAGGGGGAAGCTTCATTCAGATAAGGATTAAGAGTCGAGAACAGTACACCGAATCATCTGCTTTTTCTCATAATTTATTGAAGCGTCAAGGCTTCCGCGCTTCGCGCGGGAGGGGGAAACTGAATTCAGACAAAATTAATAGGGCTTATTTAGAGTCGAAAACGGTACAACGAATCGTGTTCTTTCTCTTATAATATGAGGAAACGTCAAAACTTTCGCGCTTCGCGCGAGAGGGGGAAACTGAATTCAGATGAATAGGACTTATTAAGAGTCGAAAACGGTACGACGAATCGTCTTCTTTCTCTAATAATTTAATTAAAAGGTCAAAACTTCCGCGCTTTGCGCGGGAGGGGGAAGCTTCATTCAGATAAGGATTAAGAGTCGAGAACAGTACACCGAATCGTCTGCTTTTTCTCATAATTTAATGAAACGTCAAAAGTTCCGCGCCTTGCGCAAGAGGGGGGGGGGGAATTGAATTCAGAAAAGGATAAACAGTCGAGAACGGTACAGGAACTCGTCTTCTTTTTTATAATAATTTAATGAAACGTCAAAGCTTTCGCGCTTCGCGGGGGGGGATGAAACTTCATTCAGCCAAGGATTACCAGTCGAAAACGGTACAATTAATCGTCTTCTTTTCCTAATAATTTGAGGAAACGTCTAAGCTTCCGCGCTTTGCGCGGGAGGCCCATCACCCACACCCCCTAATGAGCGCTTTTTTTTAAAAAAAGTGATTCTCTTTCTAACTACCCGCCCCTCCCTAAAATAAGATCCTAGCTCCGCGACTGCATTAAAATATATAGCTATGATGCTGACTAAATTGAAGAAATAATTCGTATATTTATGTCGTCGAGGAAAATGACCATTTTGCGCATAATTATGCAAGTACTATTGATAGTCCATAGGAAAAACAATT
>JAVYIG010008792.1:0-85302 GCA_035222895.1 Strongylocentrotus droebachiensis | reverse complement strand
TTTTTTTAATTTTTACTTCTCCATCACTTGTATACCATTTTTCACTTATTCTATCATGACCCTTTCAATTCTCTCTCTGCAATCATTGTTTTGTGATGGTAAAGATTACAGGAAGTAGGCAGCAAGTAGTTGTTGACATGGCCTTGAGTCATGACAGATGCCTTAACAATAGCTTTGAAGTTGAAGTTCAAACCTATACCAGTGAGGTCACGCCTGTATGATTTCTTTATTGCTGGCTATTCAAACAACTTCCCTCTATCAAAGTCCCAGAGAATTCCAGGCGCATGAGTCACCGGTTGTAACCACATAATTTAGGGTGTTCCCCATTTCTAGTTAGTGAACAATACTATAAAGTCAATACAGACTTTTGCCACCTGTTATTATTGGGTTAAGTGTTGGAAGGACTTTGAACATTTTCAGTACACATATGATTAATCTGTTGATCTTTACACAGTTACACATTTGCACCTCACATGTTTTTTAGTAAACTGTAAATGAACTTACCTTTTTTTTATTTTGCAGAACTAACATAATTGCAGGGGTAAAAGAGTACGGGGAAAGTGCATTTACGCCCATTATTTGGTATCCCTGTAGATGGAATACAAATTTCATAAATTATTCTTAGCATGCAACTATAGAAAAGCCTTGTAAATCATTAAAGTGTTGAACTGAAAAGCCTTACATTTATAATGCAAGCCAAGACAGGTCTGTGGTTTTGTATTGTTCTATACAAAAACTCCGGAAAGATTCTGGACCCTTTGTTCATTTTTGTATTTACTTCCATCGAAGGAGTAGGCCTGCCACTGGTACCGGAACACCGTTCAATCATCCATTGGGGGGGGGGGGGGGGGGGGGGGCATTGGATCTGAGATCAATGCTTTGAATGAGAATGATATTAAACAAAAGAGATATACTTATTAGTCACATATCGAAAGGAGAGAGAGAGAGAGAGAGAGAGAAAGAGAGAGAGAGAGGGAGGGAGAGAGAGAGAGAAAGAAAAGATATAACAGTGTTGACTTGTGATTGGTCAAAGGGATTGGGTGCAGACCTGGCACATGCCCCTCAGTCATGTCCAGTCTCCACCCCTTTCTCAATGGAGCAATCCCATTGGTCAATACTTCAATGAGGTAAGGGGATGCCCCTTATTTTCATTACATCATCAAGTAACAATTCACAAAGAAAGATAGGGTGGTCTTGTCTGGGTCCACTGTGTTTGTTTATGCCTCTATGCCAACAAGTGTGTGAGCTATAAATATGCTTCTTTTGGTTGTCATCAATTTGATGAACAACATGTTTACATTTAAAGACATGTTTTTGTCAAAATGTGTACCCTTTTCAAGAGAAAGATTATAAATCAGTATACAGTATCTTTATATATTTTCGAACAGCAAGTTTTTACCTTCCTGTACTGTATGTTGTATCATGCTTTGGAATTGACAAAGTCGAGACAGCCAAACTTTTCACAGCAAAGACAGTTGATTACAAGGCATTTAAAGTTATGTAAAATTGTTCTGTAAGTTGATGTGAATGTATTTCATCATTACCAGTACCGGTTAAGGCTGCGACGGGTAGTCGAATGCTCGAGTACCCGCACGGTTGACAACTACTCGGGTACGATTTCTCGTACCCGAATATTCGGCCGCAAAAAAAAAAAAAATTAAAAAAAAAAAAATTAAAAAAAAAAAAATGTCCAGGCCCACGCTTACCCGTGCGAGGGAGAGCGGCAGCCGCTGGCATGGTACCGTCGGTAAAAATGTTTCCCAACTCAAGCACTGTCAAACTCACCTTTCAGAAACTGGGACCAAATGTCCAGATTTCTGTTTGGACTTGGAGGAAAATGGATTATTCTGCCATCTTTGGTTTTTAAAACAGCATTGTTTACTGTTATTATTATTATTAAATCGGCGCCTTCAACTGCAACTCAAAGTAAAATTGCATGCGTTTTGGGCGAGGGATCTGAGAAACTGCCGAGTGGTATGGTAGTGGCAAAAAAAGTCAAAAAAGAAAAAAAAGTCAAAAAAGTCAAAAAATCAAAAAATTCAAAAAAATTCAAAAAAATTCAAAAAAATTCAAAAAAATTCAAAAAAATTATAAAAAAACATGGCGTCCGAATACTCGAGTATTCGCCTGTAAGCCTGGGAGTGTACTCGGGTACCTCATTACACTGTTGTGCACAGCCTTAGTACCGGTATATAAATATATATTTAAGTGACATCATTTTAGGAGGGAGGTGTCTGATTTGAATGTGTATGTTTTTTGAAACTTTGTGTAGTTACTGTCACTAATCATGGGCCAAATGCAGTTAATAACAAGTAAACAAAACACTTTAGTGGTCTATCTTGTCTTCTTGTGGTATTGCAACAAAGGTTTGACACAAACAAGTTTAATCCACATGACTTCTATAAATACTGGGTCCTGGGGGTCATCAATATAATAGTTCCAGCAGTATTGATTTATGCAAATGACTAGGTTGAGTTTTCTGATTGGTGGATTGACTTGATATTTTTTGATAGCCATGAATAGTTGGATAGGCTCTCCAGATCACATGGTCTGTGGTTGTGCCGTTCTTTGCACCCTTGTAAATTCTTGAGAGCGAAATGTTTCTGAGTGGTGCTCAGTCTAGTCAGTTTCGCTGCTTCTGGTAGATGTACAAACTTTGTCTGGCTTTAGAAATTTGAAGGTGAGTTTAGATTATAATTAAGATCAGAGAGGGATTTAAATTGTAAGTATCCTTTTTTGAAGGTTAATTTGTTGCTTTTACTTTTATGCAATGTAGGAATATATTTTTTTTCATCTTTGAAAATGTTTGTAATAAGGAATTTATTGTCTTTCATTCATCCTATTTATAATTATAACTTTAACTTTTTTTTTGTGTGGTTGATCCTGACTTCAGTTTTGCATTTTCTTTGATTTTCATGCTATCTCTGCATTCCTACTCTCTGTTATCTCCTTAATCTATGTGTACTTTGTGTTTAAATTTGTTTTCTTCAAATATTATAATTTTCCTGTCATGTTGTGTTTTTATCAAGCATATTTATTTTCTCATGATCAATATCATCCATAGGATTGTGGCCAAGTCATATTTCTATAGGGCATATTTGCACAGTTGATATCTGTGAGAGCATGAAGATTATGCACTGGCATACACCCTGTACTTTAAATAGTGAGGTATATGGATGGTATTTAATCCTAAATAAAATTATCCCATTGTCCTCTATATCCTTTGTTCAGGATACTTATTGTTTAAACATCATTGATGAAATCATACTTCGCCGTATCATTGCTTTTCCAAACAATCGCCAAAGTCGAAAACAAGTCATCTAGCACTCATGATTGCAAATAAATGCACCGTATTGAGTGGCTGCTCGGGTCAGCTTCTGAGAAATGATGACATCACTTAGCATATCATTACTAGTCCTGTGGGATACCCATCAGGCTGTCATGGTATACTCATAAATGCCATAGCCAATCTTCACCAAGATTTATTGACTTCACAAACTTCAGGGTGGGTGGGGGAGTATAACTTAACCGAGCAGGAAGAAGAAGAAGAAATTAAGTTTAGTTGATGTAGTTTGGAGACGGGTGAAAGGGATGTGGAACATTCATGTGGCATTCGGCATACACGTCCCCTTTGAGGGTATTATATGGTGAAATGATGAGATATTCTTCAATGCCTGTCTCAGAGATCTTCTCGCCCGTTGTGCAATTAGCAGAGACTAACGCTTGCTCACTATTAATGTCATGTGTCTCCTGGATGAGTTTCCCTGAATGAAAGAGTATAACAGCAGATTAATCGTCTGTGTCGACGGAATATGACATTAAGGCAAAGGGTATGAGGTCAGCAACACAATATAAAACCTCTTTGTTTGAATGATTGCACAGTATATCATTTGATACAAGTAAACATCTTCTCAGATAATCCCTCTTTCTGAGTAGCTTTTGAGAGTGGATATGCACATGAACATACATTTGTATTCAAGTAAAGGGTATGAGGTCAGCAACACAATATAAAATCTCTTTGTTTGTTTGAATGATTACACAGTATATCATTTGATACAAGTAAACATCTTCTCAGATAATCCCTCTTTCTGAGTAGCTTCTGAGAGTGGCTATAGATGGCTATGCACACGTATTTGAATCATATCTAACCATGCTCTCAGTTTGGTTTGATGATGGCCTTGTTGTGTTGTGTTTTGTATTATACATGCACATACTGTCTGTATAAGGTCAGCAACACAATATAAAATCTCTTTGTTTGTTTGAATGATTGCACAGTATATCATTTGATACAAGTAAACATCTTCTTGGATAATACCTCTTTCTGAGTAGCTTCTGAGAGTGACTATGCACATGTACATGTACATGAATCTAATCTAACCATGCTCTCAGTTTGGTTTGATGATGGCCTTGTGTTTTGTATACTGCATGCACATACTACCCACCCTTGCAGCAGGAAACACATTTTTCAATCGATGTGGCTCTCCATGCATCCTCTCTGATTCCATCTTGAGCAGCTCTCCGGAGCAGCGGCAGTGGCGGCCGGCAGTAGACAAAACCCTCCAGCTTCCACTCTTATCTTCCGCAAAGGTCGTATACTCCAGGCCTTGGTGCCGCTATGTCGCGCAAACCCCCTAATGTTCAATTCATGAATCTTTGGTTGCGCCTTGCCTTCGCTTACGTGATCCTTTGCTGCGCGACGGTGGGACGGGGAAAGGGGACAATTATCCTGTCGCAGACCAGGGAAAGCAGACTTGCATCCGAGCCCTCAAACCATTTTGGGTTACAATCTAGCAGCTGGAGTCAAGTATACAGTGCCTTGATTTAATCAGCACCAAATTGAGGATTTTACCCCAGAGTTGACAAGGTCTGATGTACCTCTTTGGTACTTCAATATTCATTATATACAATGCAGATATGCATGTACATGCACAAGTTGTCAATATGGCAAATGGACATAATCATTGTAATACTTCATATCATTAATATTTCACAGTTCATTTTGTAAATTTCTGCCCTGGGCAAGTAAATGAAGCTATCAATAGGAAAGTTAAATGAAATCAGGCTAGAAGGTAACACAAAATGAATTACAAATTTCTATAATCATTTTTTAAAGCTCTTAGAAACATTGCAGATGTAGCGCTATATATATAAACCCAGATTATTATTGTTATGGACATTATTAAGGATCTTGAAAATGTAATTCACTGGCCATATTATGTTCTTTTTTGCCACTAATTAGAATCCAAATGTGTGGTTTAGCTACTTACGGAATGTGATCGTCATGTGTTTTTTAATTACATAAGACATGTACCGGTATGAGCAAAATTCAAGTACCGGTAGATGTGTATCTGCGTGAGTAATTGTCATGTACTTTTAAAATCAATTTGTCCAAAGGTCAGCCCTTATTTAATGTAGCACGTGACTTACAATGTGAACATTCATGTAGCTGTTGTATTGTATGCACGTGTGAAAGAGACTTGAATGATTCATATTTGCTAGAATGATAGCAATTACCGAGCTGCATTAATGAGAGGTGTAGGGTGTTCTCTATGACATTGGGAGAACATAAATCATATCTTTGTAAGACCTTACAATACAGTAATTCTCTTTTTTATTCTCATGGAGCCCTGTATAATATACATGTAGATGTGCATCATTTTGGTAGATGTAAATATATTTTTATAATCACTATGTTTATAAAGAGGAAATCACTTATATTGTAGTCAGCCGGGATCACAGTATTTTTTTTACATGTCATATATATATTTTAAAAATTAAATTCACTTATTTTGAACCCCTAGACTGAGTTTGTCAGAAGTGGAGAACTTATGAATATGTGTAGATTTAGATTAATAAATATTCATGTAAGAAAAGATAATGTAGGATTCTGATATTCAAGATACCGTATATAAAATGCTTCTAAGGAAATTTGAGAAAATAATGCCTAAGGGAGGTAGAAAGGGTAATTACCTTTTTGTTTTGAGTTTATTTTCATCACATCAGGATGAAAGCATCGTCAATGTAATTCTGATTAGAGCAATCTGTAGGACAATATCGGGGTGAATTGCACTTGCATTTATCCACTCAGCTTTAATATGATCCTTGTTTGCAATTTCTCTCTCGTTCTCTCTCTGATGAAAAGAGTCGGGCATCGTAATTAAGCTCTGATGCTACCGAGTCCCCATCCCCCATATCAAATTTCATAAAGCACAACACCGTGGATAATGCTTGTGTATGGGTTGCAAATAAGCAATATACTTGGCACACACACAATTACGCTTCTAGGTGAACACACACACAGTTCTGCATCTAGTAGCTATCGTAATGCCTGCATACAGAGGTTGCTATTTCAATGCCATTACGTCATGTGCCTACAATACATTGGAGCACTGCTGCTGAAACGGTGGACCATACTATCGGTTATCAGCATCGCCGCGGCATTCTGCGCTACGATTCTGTGCTGTACGGCTGCGTTATGAGTGTGTTCGCGCCCGCTATGTGAGCCCGGAGCGTCGTTGAGATCTGTATAGTAGTAAGCATCTCTGTCAGCGCCTATCTGTGTGTGTGTATAGTTTAGGAGTAGGGCTAATTTATGCAGTGGCCAGTGTAGTGTATGAATGGATGCGTGGGGGGCTTACACTGGATGTGTGAGGGATGCATTTTCTGGGTGCACTATGAGTGCAGGAGTGTATACTATTATTCATGGACCCAGCGAGCCATGGCAGCAATATAATATGAGAGCTGCATACTAATGAATCCTTTTCACTATTTTCTAATTGGAAGGATACATACAGCTTACCTCTTGGGCATATCAATTGAATTCAATCAAGTAATTATATCTATGTGCACTTTTATGCTCTTCATTGTTAAACATTTTAGTATCCTTTTTAATTTTTTTAAATATTTTTTGTTGTCAATTCTCTGTTCAGAATAATTTTTGTATTTTATTTTTACATGATCCATTGCAGAATCAGATGCAATCTGAACAGTATTTTTTCAACTGAAATCTACTTTTGTGTGTGGATAATTTAATTTTGATTTGTGAGAGTGTGATCCTGCATGAACCTCATCTTGACTTGAGTCATCTGCCTTGCTTTGCATTTCTCTACTAGGAATAGATCATGTGATATACCCAGCACTTATTGGAAACGGCGCTATATGATGCTGCCTGTATGCTTGACTTAACATCATCTTTTGATTTCCATATTAAAAGATGTTTTACATGAAGATCTGAAATGGATTTTTGTCGCTGATATATATTTCTTTCTGATGCTGCTATGTCTCATACATCATCCATGGATTTATAATGGAATACTGTGTAAATAAAGACTGCTGTTCTTTGGTGTTATGTGTTATTGACAGTGTATGGGTAGTGATGATGACCAGGGTTCACAATGTAGGATACTACAGAGTGAAGGACATACACAATTTTATTAATGCTTATGCCTTGGAATAAATATATCACCTGTGATCAATACTTCTTATTTGGATGAGTATTCAATGGGCTAATATATGCATCCTTTTTATTTTTATCTTGCAGAATTCAAGATAAACACCAACCTCCTGCTTGTCGCCATTTGAAACTTGTTCATCGTTGTCCAAATCTGCACCAACGATCGATCTGCTCTACCGGTGAAACGTGAGGGCGTACCACCGTTACCTCAATGCCGAGTCCGCAAAGTATGGCCACTCTTTCGGTGACCGATTGTGGAAGTCACCAGTTATATGCCACAAAGGACGAACCAATCACAAGTCAGCACGCTCCGGCACGGGTTACTGTCACAACCAATCCAGAGCATGAGAAGTTTTCAAACTGGTGAGCTTCATTCTACAGTTAAAAATCCCTGATGTACATGTTCATTTGGGCTCCATCTTATAAACAAGTCTAACAAGAGTGATTGGTTCAAATTGAAATCAATCTGTACTATTAAAAGAGATAGGAGTTTCTAAATTAGTGATTGTTTGGAGGACAAAGGATATATCCATTGCAAAAACATTTTTACAAAACAGGGCCCTGATCTTCTAGAGGAAAAAAAAATGAGTTGGGGTGTTTAAATTAATTTCTCAAATCATTGATTACCTCAAATTTGTGTATTCTAAAAATTCATACTTTTTTCTTGGAGTCATGATTAAAGACGAATATGAGATTTGTACGTACGGATTGAAGGTTGATTCCATACCTATTGTATAGTGAATAATTTTAAACATTGGAATATTAAAGTTATATGACTACATGTAAGTACTGCTTTTAGTGGAAGCCTGATGTGCCAATCCATTGATACTGTAAACAAGCTGAAAATGAACAAAAAATAAATAAGTTATTATGTAAGGTTTTTACCAGGAATGATATAGACCCTCTTCCTTTCATTTAGTCATCATGAAATTAGGAATGCCTCATTTCAAGTTTCAAGTTTTAAAAAACACATATCATGGGGAATAATTAGTGAATAAGGATTTTCCAACTTTTATTCCTATTCACTGTAATGTTCCTATTCAGCCTGTTTCTCTGCGTAGTAAATTTTATGTAGAGAAAATGATTACTGTACTAAAGTCAGAACCTAGAAGAGGAGTATTCTGTTTTACATTATCCAGCTGACATTAGCTGTTTTTGACACCGTGTTGAGTACATAGAGAATATTTGATAACGTTTACATCCCCTCTTAGACTTGTTACATATTCAAGGTTTTCTGAAAACTAAGTCATGACTCCCAGATGTTATTAACATCACGACTGTCTGTTTATTTCACCTCTGTCTCGCTAAAGCCTTTTGCAATTGGAGAGCTGCGACGAAGAAATCGACCTCTCGACCCCAAAGCAGAGCATCCCTCGGAAGAGTGACACTATCAACAATAACAACAACGGCAGCGGGGCATGCGAGACCCTTACTAGGAATGAGGGGGCGGTGAACTACAGGGGGATGCAGAGGCGTAGCCTACTGGAGGGCATATGGGGCTGCCTCAAACCCGTCTGGAACATGATTGGAAAAGGCAATCACGAGAAACATAGCGAAGGATTTCTAAGTAAGAGACAAGCCGATTGTGAATGTTGTTGATTGTAATCTAGTACAAAACAGGGACAGATTTACAAGGATGGAAATGCAAGATGCAATTTAAATGTCATTGTGTGGGACGGCAAGGTTTTATATACAAACAAATTGCCTGAAAATATGGGTCAATGTCGCTATTCATAAGGACCGCTATTCATAAGGTCCGCTATTCATAAGGTCCATTATTCATAAGGACCGCTATTCATAAGGTCCGCTTTTCATAATTGGAGAAAAGGGTCATTATTCATAAGGGTCATTATTCATAAGGACCGCTATTCATAATCAAAGAAGAGGGTCGGTATTCATAATATTAGAAGAGGGTCGCTATTCATAATAGGAAATCGGGGTCGTTATTCATAAGGGTCCCTATTCATAATATTACAAAAGGGTCGGTATTCATAACACAGAAAGAGGGTCGCTATTCATAATACGAAATGAGGGTCGCTATTCATAATACGAAATGAGGGTCGCTATTCATAATGCAAAATGAGGGTCGTTATTCATAAGGGTTATTATTCATAAGGGTCATTATTCATAATAAGAAATGAGGGTCGCTATTCATAATAGGAGTAGAGGGTCGCTATTCATAATAAGAAATGAGGGTCGCTATTCATAATAGAAGAAGAGGGTCGCTATTCATAATAGAAGAAGAGGGTCTCTATTCATAATAGGAGTAGAGGGTCGCTATTCATAATAAGAAATGAGGGTCGCTATTCATAATAGAAGAAGAGGGTCGCTATTCATAATAGAAGATGAGGGTTGCTATTCATAATAGGAGTAGAGGGTCGCTATTCATAATAAAAAATGAGGGTCGCTATTCATAATAGAAGAAGAGGGTCGCTATTCATAATAGGAGTAGAGGGTCGCTATTCATAATACGAAATGAGGGTCGCTATTCATAATATGAGAAGAGGGTCGCTATTCATAAAAGGAGAAGAGGGTCGCTATTCATAATAGGAGTAGAGGGTTGCTATTCATAATAGGAGTAGACGGTAGCTATTCATGATACGAAATGAGGTTCGCTATTCATAATACGCACCCCCCCCCCCCCTCGGCTACGTTCCTGGTCCTGTAGGGGGGAGGGGGCGATATATAGCCCTGAATAGTTGTCTTTTTTTAAAGTAATTATATTTTATCTGTTATCTTTGATAATTATATAGAGCCAACCCCCGCTCATGTGGTGACGAAAAAAAAGTAAAACATAACACACATGTAATCCTATCGTAAATTTTCCTCCTTGTTGGAAATCTTGCCCCACCACCCTGCCCCCGACTGATCTTATCCAGGCTACGCCACTGAGATATTAAGTACGCCAAGCAATTTAAACAATATTGCCCAACTTTTTCACAGTGTATAGGCTAATGGTCCGGTCAAACTCCGTTTGTTTTCGATATTCAGAACGTTTCAGGAGATCAAGTTTTTGGATAAATCAAGTTAGGTTAATTAATATGATTATTAGTATCCTGAGGCATGATAATTCATGGAAAACTGAAATCTTGAAACTCTTCATTGGCTGAAATTGAAGAGCTTCTGTGTGCCTGGATCTGACTAAGGCTATATAATTTGTAGTTCCATAAGTCCTACTAAAAGTTACTTTCTACAAAAATATTTTTTTCGTATAAACAATAACTAGTTTCTTAAAATAGCAAACTAAGTCCTTAAATGGCTATAATAATGAGCATGCTTTTTTCTACTTAATGTGTCAGTGGCGTAGCCACGATAAGCTCAGTCGGGGGGGGGGGTGCAGGGTGGTGGGGCAAGATTTCCCACGAGCGGGACAAATGACGATAGGATTATGTGTGTTTTCCTTCTTGTTTTCACCGCTGTAGCGGGGGAATATATGAGCTAGATTATGGGGATGTCTATAATTATCAAAGCTAAAAAGTAAATTATTTTTTAAAAATACACAATACAGGGGATGCAACCGTTTACATAATGTCTTACGGTAAAAAAAAATCATATCTGATTCTGAGTATCCAATTTCCTTACTTATATGGAAAATATGTCGTGCGACATTGTATATTTACGAAAAGCTTGAATATGGTATATAACTTAAGTCCCTACAACCCCCTCTCTGTCGCTTTCTTTCTTTGCTGAGGATAAGATACATGATAGATCAACCCCTTGAAGGCAACACTGATACAACTCCACCGCCCTCACCCTTAAACACACACAGGCTACGCCATCTATGAACTACTTGGACGAGAATTGTCGCTAATATGTACATGTACCAAGGGAATACTGCCAGGAGGGTGGGCCGAATTAGAGGGGGGGGGGGGGGGCAGGGGGGGGGGGAGGGGGGGGGGCTGGTGACCGGAATGATGGGACACGTTCATTATTTAGGCACGCCTTTCTTCCTTCAGAAATGTGAGTTTTCAATAAATATTTTCTTCAAATGTTTGGGACCATGTGGCCTACCCCACCCCCCCCCCCCTACGCTGTAGCCATGGGGTGTCCAGTATGTCGCTTTCTTATTAACATTTAGTTTATTGCTTATGTAATTTTGACTTTTTCGGTATTATGAATAGCGACCCTCTCGTCGCATTATGAATAGCGACCCCCTCCTCCTATTATGAATAGCAAACCTCATTTCGTATTATGAATATCGACCCTCTACTCCTATTATGAAAAGCGACCCTCTTCTCCTATTATGAATAGCGACCCTCTTCTCCTATTATGAATAGCGACCCTCATTTCCTATTATGAATAGCGACCCTCTTCTCCTATTATGAATAGCGACCCTCTTCTCCTATTATGAATAGCAACCCTCTTCTTCCATTATGAATAGCGACCCTCATTTCCTATTATGAATAGCGACCCTCTTCTCCTATTATGAATAGCGACCCTCTTCTCCTATTATGAATAGCGACCCTCTTCTCCTTTTATGAATAGCGACCCTATTCTCCTATTATGAATAGCGACCCTCTTCTCCTATTATGAATAGCGACCCTCATTTCCTATTATGAATAGCGACCCTCTCGTCGCATTATGAATAGCGACCCTGATTTCATATTATGAATAGCGGTCCTTATGATTAATGACCCTTAATATGAATTATGAATAGCGACCCTCATCTCACGTTATGAATAGCGACCCTCTTCTCCTATTATGAATAGCGACCCTCTTCTCCTATTATGAATAGCGACCCTCTTCTCCTTTTATGAATAGCGACCCTCTTCCCGTGTTATGAATAGCGACCCTTATAAGTAATGAACCTTATTTCGTATTATGAATAGCGACCCTCTCGTCGCATTATGAATAGCGACCCTGATTTCATATTATGAATAGCGGTCCTTATGATTAATGACCCTTAATATGAATTATGAATAGCGACCCTCATTTCCTATTATGAATAGCGACCCTCTTCTCCTATTATGAATAGCGACCCTCTTCTCCTATTATGAATAGCGACCCTCTTCTCCTTTTATGAATAGCGACCCTATTCTCCTATTATGAATAGCGACCCTCTTCTCCTATTATGAATAGCGACCCTCATTTCCTATTATGAATAGCGACCCTCTTCTCCTATTATGAATAGCGACCCTCTTCTCCTATTATGAATAGCGACCCTCTTCTCCTATTATGAATAGCGACCCTCTTCTTCTATTATGAATAGCGACCCTCATTTCCTATTATGAATAGCGACCCTCTTCTCCTATTATGAATAGCGACCCTCTTCTCCTATTATGAATAGCGACCCTCATTTCGTATTATGAATAGCGACCCTCTTCCCGTGTTATGAATAGCGACCCTTATAAGTAATGAACCTTATTTCGTATTATGAATAGCGACCCTCTCGTCGCATTATGAATAGCGACCCTGATTTCATATTATGAATAGCGGTCCTTATGATTAATGACCCTTAATATGAATTATGAATAGCGACCCTCATCTCACGTTATGAATAGCGGTCCTTATGATTAACGAACCTCATTTCATTATGAATAGTGACCCTCTTTTGCCATTATGAATAGCGGACCCGGAAGTACGGGAATTTACACGTTATGAATAGCGGTCCTTATGAATAGCGGACCTTATGAATAGCGGTCCTTATGAATAGCGAATAGACCCCGAAAATATACTTGTCAATCGCCTGCCTTTTTTTTGGGGGGGGGGGGGTCTGACATTATGTTATACAAAAAGTGAGATTAAAATGGAGAGTATAAGTATACACCTAAGTGAACAAAATAAAAGGCAGGGTATATATTATTTCTCCATGGGCTCAGTAAGAATCCAGGGTAGGAGATAAAGAAGGCCTTCAGGTATTTATGGACCTTCATGCATAGATCTATACAAATGAGACGCCATTCCTGGCTCCTTGAGTGTCTTGAAGTATGGTTCTTGCCCACAGGCTTCAGACAAATCGATGTTAGTGGTGACATGAAAAGGAACTGAATAGGGGTCATTTTCATATTATGTATTGCATTGTCAGTTGCTATTACTTGGAGGGCACTGTTGTTTGAAGTATTTGTGACAATTGTTATCTAGGCCTTTTTTTTTTACTTAACTGCTTGTTGTCTGGTAATATCTTTAGTTCCCATCCTTCCTCTTAGCTTTCAGTCTTCCTTTTTCCCCTTTTCTTGGGTCACTCCACCTCAATATCCTTTTTTCCTGATGTATATTTTGTTGTTGAATGCATGTTGCTTTTGAACTTATTCTCCTTTTGTGTTCTTTCCCCCTTTTTCCTTTGCTTTTTAAATATTGTTTTGTTGAGTTTTGTTTGTTTTTGTTTAATGGTAATTCTTTTTAGACTTTTTTTGTGTCTGGATGTCCCATCAATTTGCTGAAGTTCTTCCTTTCATCAGCAAGCCTGTTACATGATTGCTTACTTTGGAATTCATTTTCTATTATCTGTTAATTAATTTATTCATTTTTATTCTAGATGACTGGGAGATTCCCTTTGAAAACATCCGCAACTTGCAATGGCTAGGAAGTGGAGCCCAAGGCGCTGTCTTCCTAGGCTGGTACAGGACGGAACCGGTCGCTGTTAAGAAGGTCCGCGACGAGAAGGAGACGGATATCAAGCACTTACGGAAACTCAACCACCCGAATATTGTGACAATAAAGTGAGTTCACACCACCTCCAGGCTGTGGCAGGAATACATTTGGATATTTTAATTTGCCCTTTTTATGCCTCCGCCACCGAAGGTGGTGCCGGAGGCATCATGTTTTCGGGTTGTCCGTCCGTCCGTCCGTACGTCCGTACGTCCGTCCGTACGTCCGTCCGTACGTCCCGTTTGACCGTTATCACAATATCTCAAGAACCATTTAAGATTTAAACTTAAGACTCGGGAATAGTATTTATCACCATAGGAAGACGATCTGATTAGATTTTGGAGTACGTAGGTCAAAGGTCACAGGTCACAGAGGTCAACTTATGAAATTCCTTGTATTGAGTTTGTTAGCGCGATATCTCAAGAACCATTTGAGATTTATACTTCAAACTTAAAGATAGTATGTATCACCATAGGAAGACGATCTGATTAGATTTTGGAGCACGTATGTCAAAGGTCAAGGGTCACAGAGGTCAACTTATGAAATTCCATACATTGAGATTGTTATCATGATATCTCAAGAACCACTGGAGATTTAAACTTCAAACTTAGTGATAGTGTGTATCACTATAGGAAAACAATCTGATTAGATTTTGGAGCACGTATGTCAAAGGTCAAGGGTCACAGAGGTCAACTTATGAAATTCCATACATTGAGATTGTTATCATGATATCTCAAGAACCACTGGAGATTTAAACTTCAAACTTAGTGATAGTGTGTATCACCATAGGAAGACGATCTGATTAGATTTTGGAGCACGTAGGTCAAAGGTCAAGGGTCACAGAGGTCAACTTATGAAATTCCATACATTGAGATTGTTATCATAATATCTCAAGAACCACTGGAGATTTAAACTTCAAACTTAATGATAGTGTGTATCACCATAGGAAGACAATCTGATTAGATTTTGGAGCACGTAGGTCAAAGGTCAAAGGCCACAGCGCACATTATGAATGCAAAAACAGCTTGTGATCGCGTTATCTCAAGAACCGATTGATGGATTCATGCCAAAATTAGGTCATGTTTGTTACTTGCAGAGCCAATGAACTGAGTAGATTCTTGGTTCATAAGGTCAAAGGTCAAAGGTCATGGGCCCATTATGTATGCAAAAATAGCTTGTGAACGCATTCTCATTAGAACTGACAGATGGATTACTATTTAACTCAGAACATCTTGCAGAGCCAATGAACTGAGTAGATTTTATGGTCATGAGGTCAAAGATCAAAGGGTCATATATGTATATGAGAAATTGCTTGTAATCACAATATTCTGAGAACCTGTCAATGGATTACCATTGAACGTGAATTCAATTTTTTTTTTCTGTTTTGGTTTGTAAAATTGCTCTATAACGGAGGCATCATTTTCGACTGCGCGCAGTAGAATTCCATCTAGTTTCAGTGTATTTTGCTGAAGAGTTTGAGCACATTTTGTGTAGACACTAATTTACTCAGATGAGAGGTTGCTAGTTCATGGAAAAATGGTTCATTAGAGTGTAGATGAGGGTTCAGTCAGTTTAATTACATGATAGCCATTTACCTGCGATACTACACCCTTCGGGAAATTGGTATGGGAATAAGGTTAGGCACTCATTCTGTCATGCCCAAATGATCAGGGTTAAGATGAAAGAAGTGAAGCATCACATTCTTTCCCCTCAAGACATCCTGGATTCGATGCATGATTTATGGGCAGGCCGGCATCCAAGATGGATAACTATGTCAAAAAGCACCGGTCCATCGCCCGCGGTCATAGATAGGTGAACACGACGTTAAAATGTCAGGAGTAGTCCGGTATTTGTAGCAAAGTGCCGCCATCAATAGTAAGTAGGTGGTATGATTATTTGATGAGGAGGACCGTTCCATTGCTCTCTAGGGATAAGATGAGGAACAGTGAGTCAGGGACGAGAGCTAGGGGATTAGCTAAGCTTCAACCAACTTTGTTTTCTTTTTGTTTCTTTTGGTCAAGGTAGCTGTTGTTTTAAACACTTATGGGTCTTTGATAGAGATTTACATTTATTTGGCATGGCTTTGATCTTCTGTTGACTGAGCATTTTGAATGATCAGTTCTGTTCTTTTATCAAATTAAGAGATTTTTCTCTCATTAGAAGTACATCTCATACCATAGTCTTCCCTAAGTGAGATTATTGAAATTCTTGTTTTCAAATTATTTCACTTTTTGATCTTCTGTTGACTGAGCATTTTGAATGATCAGTTCTGTTCTTTTATCAAATTAAGAGATTTTTCTCTCATTAGAAGTACATCTCATACCATAGTCTTCCCTAAGTGAGATTATTGAAATTCTTGTTTTCAAATTATTTCACTTTTTGATCTTCTGTTGACTGAGCATTTTGAATGATCAGTTCTGTTCTTTTATCAAATTAAGAGATTTTTCTCTCATTAGAAGTACATCTCATACCATAGTCTTCCCTAAGTGAGATTATTGAAATTCTTGTTTTCAAATTATTTCACTTTTATTTTGTGTCGATTATCAGATATATTCAACTCTTGATATGAAGTTGAGGTCATCCATGAAAGAGTTAATAACTACCTGTCATATAACTGGTTCAAATGTAATTGCATCAAAGCTGAAAACCATGTCAGTGTCTGGCTAAATGATGATATTAATAATAGGGATTTCTTGAATATTGTGCATGCCTGTCATAAAGTTCATTAATTCATACAAGGAACAATGCGCAAGTGTATTTGTAGATGTTTATCTTTAACAATGTCATCCATTCAAATGTACTAAAGGTATTCATGGACTATTCTATTTTCTGCAGGGGTGTATGCACACTGGCACCTTGCTTCTGCATTCTAATGGAGTACTGCCCGTTCGGACAGCTCTATGAAGTGCTGAGGGACGGACGTGAGATTCCCCCGCAGCTGATGATTGACTGGTCCAAACAGATTGCTCAGGGCATGCACTACCTCCATATACATAAGATTATTCATAGGGATCTCAAGTCACCAAAGTAAGCAAACTATTAAAAGACATTGTGACAAATTTACTCAATTTGCATTCATAAGTCATTAACTATTAATCATGGGAACTTACATGCCATCAATGTCTATTTAGTTGTAAAGTTTCAGAGTTATATACCACCTCCCCCCCCCCCCCCCAAAAAAAAAAAAAAAAAATATTGGTATGATCCTGTACCTCAAAAAAGAAGGTAACATTTGAGGTGTGATATGGATGAGGCTGAATGTATTACGAAAAGTGAGAAACAATTTGTTGTTATTTTCATGCATCTCAAGAATCACTTTGAATATCATTAAATCAGAAAAGTATTGTAGCATTGAAGAAAAAGAAGGAAGTAACTTTTGTAAAGTAGACAAACATTCCTTTCAAGTTCTCAAGTCAATTACATAAATTCTTTTCTTAAAGTGATTTCAAGGGGAAATGGAATTTACCAAGACCTGTTCTGTAACCACTTTTGAATTCCAGTGTGCTTGTGGCAAACAATGACATCCTGAAGATATCTGACTTTGGCACCAGTCGAGAGTGGAATGAGAAGAGCACCAAGATGTCCTTTGCTGGCACGGTGGCCTGGATGGCACCAGAGGTCATACGTAACGAACCCTGCTCGGAGAAGGTGGATGTTTGGTCGTTTGGTGTGGTCCTCTGGGAGCTGCTGACCGGAGAGATGCCCTACAAGGTAAAGATTGGAATGACCAATGATAATGACATGTGATGATGACTTTGATCCATCATCGTGGTCTTTGTTTTTCCTTTGAGTATGTAGGAAACATGACTACATATAGAATTCAAATTAAACCTGTGTTGTTTTTATAAAATGGTGCACTAAGAATTGGAACATTTGTTTATTGAGAGCCAGAAGGGCATTAATTGATGCAAGTTTTCAATAGATTTATGTCCCCCCATCCCCCCAGTTTTCAAATGGTGATGATAATATAATGAAAACTTGGCAGGACTGCAAAGACGTTACAATATTCTCTTTATTCCCATCAAGTAACAGTTCAAATCCTAATATCTAGATGAACCAACCTAGAGCCCAAATTCAACCTCATACTAAACATCAAATTGTTTAATCTTTGAAGGATGTGGATTCCTCAGCCATCATCTGGGGTGTTGGAAGCAACAGCCTCCAGCTACCCATCCCATCCACCTGCCCTGAAGGCTTCAAGCTCCTAATGATGCAATGCTGGAGTGCTAAGACCAGGAACAGACCCTCCATGAGACAAATCCTCATGCATATTGACATCGCTGCTGTGGACTTCCTTTCAACGCCCCAGGAGGCATATTTCGACAAGCAGGTACTAAACACACCTTTTTTATAATTGTAAACCAGAGATGAACTATTTCAATAATACCTTTTGCTGATGTTTGTCTAAAGTTGTGTGGATTCTTTAGCAATTAAATTAGCAGTTCTGACTTTGTCATAAGATGACCTGAGCCACTGTCCCCATAGTAATATGTAAACATTATATTAACACATTTACAAATCAATAATGAAATCCATAACTATACATTCCCCAAATTCCTGGATTGGAGTTCTTACTTACATGTATATTGCGATATGGCATGTGATGTGCAGCTACACTGGAAATGGAAATCAATACTAGTGGGTTTGCCTAGAGTCAAAACGTGGCCAGATGGCCTGCATTTGTGTGATCAATAATGGGCGTTGATGAAATTCCTAGCATTCCAGAGCTGGACATAAAATTTGCTTGCGGATCCTGATTTCATTCTACATGACCTATGTCTGATTCAAGCTTGTTGGTGTTAAATAAGAAGTGACAAAGGTAGTCAGGATTCCACTAATTAATGTTTTGTCTGTCTCTAGGTTGATTGGAGAGAAGAGATTAAGCTTCAGTTTGAGAAGATGAAATCAGAGGGATCATCCATGTGTCATATTGATGAAGATCTCATCAAACGAAGACAGGATGAGCTCAGGTAACCATAGCAACAGAGAATCTCCTTTCATAACAGTGTGATGTAGAATATGTATCTCTTTGATATCACATGAAATAAAGTGTTTTGAGAGCATCTATACTTGTGGTAGCAATAAAAATTATGAAGAGGTTGTAATATGATGACACATCAGTAGTGGAAGTACTTTCTAGGTAGAATGTCTGTATAAAAACTGTGACAAGGTAAAGATGATGAGAAATCTGTTTGGCTTGTAGCTAAGACCAATATGCCCTGTATTGGTAATTTCTTGAGATAAGATGAAATGAAGGATGGATGCACACAATAGGCATGTGCGATCAAAGGTATCTTACTGTGTAGTAGCCAAACTAGCCAGGGTGAGACATTGATGATTAATATACACCCCCTCTCCTCTCCTGCAGGCATGCCCAAGACATCAGGGAGCACTACGAGCGGAAGCTGCAACGAGCCAACGATCTCTACATGGAGCTGCACTCCTGCCTCCTGCAGCTGGAGCAGAGGGAGAGGGAGCTCATGCGCAGGGAGAAGCAGCTCAGTGAGATTGAGATCAAGAAGAAGAAGTCTCTCAAACCCATCCTCAAGGCAAGGACGGTGCAGAAGCTGATCGAGAAGTCGTTGCATGGAGGTTCAGCGACACTTGGAAGGTAATTATCAGTTTTGAAAATTGACTAGATGTTGCCTAGATTAGGCCTTTAAAATAAGATGTTGTATTGCCCTTTGCAACCGACCCAAAGATCCTGAAATCTACGGTCGACTTTTTACAATTTTTTAAAAACCATTTTTTAGAAGAAAAAAATGTATTGGAAGCATTCAAAATTGAGAAATATCAGCCCAAAGAGGGAGTAAAAAAAAAAAAAAAAAAAAATATTTCCAACTGACCCATGTTTTGGCACCTCAAAGGCAATATAACATCTTTTTGTTAAGCCTTATCCATTGAAGCAGGAGTTGAGTAGTCATTTCAGGTTGGGATCCATACTAACATTTTGTCAGTTAAAGACATGGAATCAACAAGTGGAATTTCTTTCTTTTTACACATAGGTTAACTGGGTGGAGAATAATTGTTTTTTTCAATATAAATGACATTTGATGATATACTTGATGAATGCATATAGCCATGAGAGTATGAGTACAGGTGCAAATGAAATAGTTACACTTGAAGAATTCTGAGTGGACTGCTTCCGCGTAGTGTTGATTGTGTTCAAAGTACATTACCATACCATATGTTTTATCTTCAGGTCACCAAGTCCAGGCAGTTCCTCAGTAAGTCCGGAGCCTGAAAACAGATCTCCAGCAACCCTACCCAGAGCGAACCTCAATGCCAAGACATCACCCATCCGAGCAAAGACCTTGCCTCAGCGCAAGTCACGTCATCGCAGGAACAACAGCCACGGCAGGGGAAGCTTTTGTGGGAAAGGATCTCCCTCCAAGGAGAGCCAAGAATCCAGCAAACCCACAAGTAGTAGCCCCAGGCCTGCAGATGAAGACGTTTCCTCAAGTACTACGGACGTTCGTAAGCCTGATGCTGAAACCACACGGTTTATCAAGCGCTCTCAGAGTGAAAGAATTGTTACAGAGGGCACAATGTCTAGGAAACTTGGGTGTCGTTTCAATATCCACTCTCCCGCGGAGATTGCAGGCGGCGTATGCAGGTGCAATGGACGCAACGCAAAGAGCCGTCCAGGACATGTACAGATTGTGAACGAGGGCCAATGCCAGGCGGCTCCACGGAAGTACAAGCACAGACAAAGGACAATTGGTAACTTCACCAGCGAGATTGACGTTTTGAACAGCAATAGTCCCGTTCAAGGGGCCACCAGCGGACCAAGTGGCCAGGAGGGCCCCTCCAATTCCACGGCCATCACCGTTAAAGCAGAAATGAACTATTCTTCCGATCATTCCATGGGTGGTGTTAGGTTAGGAGGCACGGACGTTATGGGACTCAAGTCCTCCTATATAGGACACAGACTGGCTTCTGATGAGAGTCCTATCAGGAGGAATGTAGGCTCCTTACGAAAAGGCCCAGGAACCGCCAAGAGAAGCCCCTCTCCAACAAAGAAGACAAAGTCATCCCTAGAAAAGTCCAAGGTTAGTTTACCACCATTGATAAATCTATTTAGATATGGCTCAGCTCTATAACAGTTAGAAGCATTCTCAAAAATAATGCTATTAAAATATGTTACATGAACATGCCTTTTCCTTGATGATTGTTTCTGCTTTTGAAATTAGAACCTGTGACACCACTTTACATTTCATCTAAAACTTATGTCTTTCCTTCGCAAGTGCAGAACTTCCTCCTTTTGAAAAAGGACATCCCCTTTGCATGTGTAGTTCATGATTTTCTGTTCATTTCTGTGTAGGGTGGTGAGAGTTCTAGTGATAATGAAGAGGCTGCACCAGACCATTCCAGCGATGAAGACACATTGACAATACAGAACGAGAGGCTGCGTCCCAAGAGCCGCCAATCCTACTCCACCGACCACTCCGATGGCATCTTCTCTGAAGAAGACAACACCAGCGAACGGTCCCACGGCCCCACTCCGGAGCCGGGCCAGCGAGCCCAGACTGCCACGCCCACTAGTCTATCCTCCGTGGCTATCGGCATCAACCCCGATGCCCATGACCTGGGAGCCATGACCTCGGATGGTCTCTCGGACAAGGAGCGTGTTGTGAGACAGGTCATGAAGCAGATCTCTGGTGATAAGAGCTATGAGGTAGGTTGAGGCACATCATTTCTTTCTCTCTCTTTCTCTGATTTAAAAAAATATTTTTTGAACCCACACATGCCTACATCTCATTTTTCTGCACTTTTCTTTCTATCTCTTAGCTGTGCGAAGAAATATCACAAAAATTCAAAATGGGCAAATTATACATGTAAGGAAAGCTTCTATCATTGAGAACACGAAATCATTTGCTATAAAGTTGTGTAAATATCAATTACCGGTAAACTAAATTATGCTAGCGCCCCGAGTCAGTTATTATTGGAGTGGACTTGCCCTTTAATATTGCACAAATTTTGTTGTCATTTTTCTAGTCTATGATATCTGAAATCCTTATGTAAATATGAAGTACCTAATAGTTTGATATTTAAATCTGCAGAACACTAATTCGATCATAATTTTGTTGTTGTTGTTGTCATTATAGCTCTAAATTATATTTTTTTCCTTTTTAAATTTCCTTTCAATTTCCACAGGGCAAAATCCACTACACTGAGACGGATTCTAGCAGCGATGAAGGTGGAGATTAGCTGTGTGCAGACGAGACTCATTCATTACTTCTGACCTCAACAGATGTGGCAATCTAAACCATGTTGTGCAGCTTTGTGAAAGTGTATTACTGCAGAAAGAAAGAAGAAAAAGTATTATTTTATTGTTACTGCAGCTCTTGATCTATATTCAAAACGAGAAGATTAAGTTTTGCTTTATTCGTGAAATGTTTGTGTACATTATTGTTTATTAAAGCTTGTGTATTCTACTGACATTCTCATTTTCAATCAATGCTACATTCATTTATTGATATTAGTATCGACCATTTACATAAATGGCTTTTATAAGTCCTTTTCAGTGATAAAATATTTCAAAGAATGCATCATCTTTTGCAAGTTCGCAATATATAACGCGACAGTGTTGGCATCTTGTAATGGCATTTAAAATCAGCTGCGGGGAGATTCTCATTCCGAATTCCTCTTTTGTTTTCAGTCGAGATACAAGTACCTTTAAAGCAAAAACGACACAATAAACAAATTCATCCAGTCTTATTATTTGATTGTTGATAAGAAATAGTTAAGGAGATGTTAATGCTGTAAACTGATATTTTGTCATCTTTACAGAGTGACTGCATTCAAACATATTTCTTTAACCTAAACGAAAATACAAGACACTGCTCTACTTTGCAAAAAGCTCAAACTGGGTTGATAACAAAATATATTTATCTTCTATTTGATAGTATAATTAAAGAATGGATACATACTTGGGTTGTGAACCACTATTCGTACTACCTGAGAGTGGCAAACAATACCAGTATAAACTTATCATGATTTTTATGAAAGGCTGATTAATTGATGATACTCTGAATAAGTGTAATCAGTTGTATCTGAGATAATGAATTCGGCAAAGTGCAATGGTGAAGATATATACTTCATGTGTGAAATCCAATGTATTCTTATAGATTTTTCATATTTCATATCATACACTTTTTAGCAATTCAAATGTGGAAACTAAATGAAAAAAGGAATTTGAGGTGTTTCTATGAAGATGATGCTGAAGCTGCTGTATTTTGTGTAAACTTATATTTTACAAACAAAAATTGTGCAATGATAGAAATATTATGTTCACTATGAACAAATCCGATATTCAAAGGCTTTTTATTACCTTTTGTGAATTTTTTATTAAAAAATCACTATAAAGGGAATCATACTCCAAGCAAAAAGTATATGATTGTCGTATATGTGACAATTTAATGTAAATTTGTATTCATGTTTTTCTTAAGTTAAATAATCGCAGTTGATTTTGTTTTCAAGTTTAACTTCTTTCCTGCATTGTCATTCATTTGCACTTCAAGTTTGAAGAATGCCAGATCATGAAAGTCAAAGAAGACATTTAGTAATGCTCTAGGTTCCAATGGAACTGCATATTCAACTGTTCTCAGGTATTGCCCAGTACATCTACAATGTAGAAAAGGTCAGCTCGGTTCCATGTCCCATCTATAAGTCTTGAACATCCATGTGCTGTAAAATGCAAATATGGAAAACCTTTTTGATGTGTGGATGAAGTGGTTACGGTATGTTTAAGGACCTACTAACTGCAATGGAATTATCATCTGTTCCTTAGCAGATGATTCTTGACCACATGATAAAACTTTGAATGGTTTACAACAATTTTGTTCCTCACTTCCTCACATATGACCATCGGCAATCCACTCTGTTTTCCAGAAATAGTGCATGACAGTGAGAAAGACTTTTGAGGTTTATTGATGGGACAAGAAATTGAGTTGACTTTTTTTTTCTGAAAGAGTACTGATTTTACTGTAGCAAAGAATAATTAGCTGTTGTAAATATATGATGAATCATTATTACTTCCATACAGTGACAGAGTACTGAAAAGATGTATGTTTTTCAGTTCAATGTGCTGTTTGTGCAAATTAGTAAAAGTTTCAGGATGCAGAGCTGTCGGGTGAAAGCGAGAATAATCTAACAAAATATTGTGAATAATGGAAGATATGATAGATTTGTCTCTCCACTGATGTAAATAAAAGGAATACATGAGGATGAATGAAAGTTAAATCTTTTTTAAAATGTAAATTATTGTAAAAATGTAAATTACGTGTTGATTTCTTGGATTAATCATGAAAGAATTCTCTCACAGTCACTGCCATGACCACCTTGTAAATACCAAGATAATAAAAGATTAAAGGGAAATTCATCCTTCCATTTTTATGATGTAGCATATCGCAAATAATCGCTTTCTGGATTTGATCAGGTCATGTAATGATTTTTAAAACATTTTGAAGCTGGTAGTCAAGCCCAATTCTTGTTGAAATTCACATAATAATTCAGTCATTATTGATAACAAGACATTCGCTAGTGTTAATATCAAAACACCTTGTAAAGTATTTTTTTTAAATCTCATTGACTCAGGAGAAGTTTGGCTATTATAAAGACTACTACCTAGCCCCTTGTATTCTTGCCGGCCAGTAACAGTTAATGGGTGGTTTTATGATTGTGAGAATTTCTATTCTAGACATTGTCAGTTTACTGGAACTTCTTTTCAAGTTGTTTACAGCAGTTATATTCAAAACCATTCATGATATAATGATTTTCGCTTTTCATTGTTTTGTTTTCATGATTAATGGTATATATCTTTCACTTGCTTATTATTATATCTACCATTGGATATATTATGTACATGTATATTGTGTAATAAACATTTTATGAGAGATGTACATTAAAATGCCTAATGGTGTTTGTTATAAAAATGTCAAGAATGATTTATCATTTCATTGTTATTTGATTTATAAACTTATATTGCATGTTAGCTTTGCTCTTTTTTTTTTGTGCAAAACATAATTTTTTTATCACATTATTGTTTGCGATGATTAATATTACTCAAGTCTTTGATTTTTGAGAACATGTACTTTTCTTTTGAAGGCATGATAATCTTATGGAACAGAGTCATTCCATGCTGAACAACATGTTGTTTTGCCAGTTAAGTTCATTTTTAAGTTCATATCTGCTTTGTTAAATTTGTTTTCTGGATTTTAATTTAAAATAAGTTGGCCTCAAAAGTATAACAGAATTTTTAGCAAAGATTTTTAGTGACATATCTTGCTAAATCATGTTTCATCTGACCTGTTGTAGTGCATCCCTTATGTCCCAATGATGACAATGCTCTTATGTAGCAGTAAATTATATGATTTACCTTAATCCTTTTGTTTTTAATAATGAGGAATGAGCAGAAAATTAATCAGATGAGTGTTTGTTGTTTACATTATGAATCACATATCTAGTTTGAACCCTGGTTCAAAAGCATGGCTAATTGTTGATTGATCATTATTAAATCAATTCATTTAAATTAGTGCTATCCTTCATTCAACAGCCCTTGCAATGGAACTCAAATATAAAATATAAAGTGACAACCTTGCTATAAAACCGCAATGTCAATCACACAAAATACATTTGCAGTATTAAACACTTTTATACACTGTTGATCATCTTTAAACTAATCATCCAATAAAGGAATAGCAAGAATAGAGAGAAATGTAACTCAAATTGTAAATTAGTGGCTTGTGTGCTCATTTGGAAAAACAAAGAAACAAGGGGTCTCCATGTGTGCAATTTAAATGTGTATTATTACACATTGTTTTTATTTTTTGTATGGGTCCCGTTTCTATGTCCATTTTCTTGGTCCATAGACATAATGTACATGTACCTGCAAAAGTGCATGTAGATATATTTCTTGCCCCCAGTTTATCCAATCATTCAAGAATTCAATTTCCACTGAGTGGATTATGTTACGATATAATAACAGATGTATGATTTTACTGATGATCAATATCTAGAAAAGTGATTACTAGTAACATTTGATCTAAATTCACACAATATTTGTGTATATTAAACATATGCGATATAAGATTTTTGTTCTAAATCCTGGTATTGCCAGATGAGCAATTATAAGGCATGTCATGTTAACGTTAACAATGATGGTATTCAAGTTTGCTTCTCTAATCATGAGGATTAAAAGTTGTTTAAAGTTGTGCTACACTTATACTCTCAATTTCTCATGCACATTATTTCATGTTTATAAAATTTATCTTACTAAAGCATGAAGAACAGAAAGACAAACCAAAAGCTGAGAGAATGAAGGAAAATTGTCTCTAAGCTTAAGTGATACAATTTTTGTTTTTATATATCTCTTTATTACCATGATGAAAGCATATTTTTTTGTAAGACGTTGTATAAGTAGGCCAAGTTCATTTTAACAAGAATCATGTATCCGGGTACAAGCTGGTTTGATTTTAAGCACAGTTTTTACATCATAGAAGTCCTTTTAGGTCTATGTTATTATGTGTTTTAACAGGTCATGTATCTCATGACCTCATAGTTGCACCGGTTGAGCACCTTTTTATAAGTTTCAAAGAAAATATGAGTCGGATTATCTTTCAAATGATCTTTTCTTATTTATTTGCCATCATTTTTAAGAACTGCCGTTTAAGTTAGAGAAGTCAACATGATTCTTCTGAGACACAATTATCCTGATTGATCTGTGACCTTCAAAAGCCTCTGTTTGCTTTTTGCTACTTAATTGTTGATCCATTTCTCCTCTTTTTGTAACGGCAGGGAATCGATCTTCAAAGATCACCATAATTCTTGTGATTGTGGTGTATTTTATGGGAGATCAAATAAGGTAGTTATTTAAATTCCTTTCGAGTTGTGATACAATCATTTCACTTAATTATTTGTAATGCTCTTAACCATCCAGGGAAAGGGAAATTCAGTAAAGCATATTTGTGGAGAGATGAAGAAGCTATGGATCAAATACCTCGCCTGATCAATAATCAATATTTGAGAGAATCGTGATTGCCCAACTTATTGGGTATTGATCAACTAAATTATGTCAGAAAGAAACTTGTATATTGTCATTTGGTTTTTGACTTGGTGGCAATAAAGCTACTTGAAATGTAAATTGTTTTAATGCAAAGCTGATGTGGAGAACTTTGATGATGATTCACATAGCAGGTTCATTGGCTTTGCAGGTTCCAGAGACTTTGTGGAATAAATCTGCATGAATATGAATGTTGTGCAGGTTTATACATTTTTGACAAACATGATGTTGTGAAGCAGAATGAAATGTACCGAGTTTTGAGTGTTGTGAAAGTATCGAGTAAGTTTTAAAGTGTAATGGAGATATATAATGTCAAAACAGGTATGTACAATAAATGATCATATGAAAACAGACTGATGATGAACAAAGATTGTGACATTTTTGTAGTTGCTTGTATTGAGGGAGAGAGAAAGAACGGAGGATGGGTGATCGAGTGCAAGATTCTTATAAAAGAAATATAAAGGTCAGTAAATAGTTGAATAAATCATAAATTCCTTTTGTGCATTGGTTGATATTTGCATTCATATCTTGATACCATTTTTTAGCGGCAGTATATACCCGGTATGGTGATTATATGTGGGCTATCATATATACTTTGGTAGATTAAGAATTGTCAGAAGATGGGAGGGATGCCCTTGTCGAATATAATTTGGGGAATCAAGCATGCTGGCCCTCCTCAATTCACTCAATTTGGATGGTGGCTCGGGAGGTGGAGGTGAAAAATAGTCTGTATTTTTGTCCCCCCCCCCTCCCCCAAACATGCAGGGGGAGTGGGTGTTTGAACCTTTTTATCTGCCAATATATTTTTTCATGAGGCATCACATATTATATGTTCCCTGATTGATCTTCAATATTTACAAGTCTAATTGAAGGGATAACAGTCGACAATCAAAACAGCTCCTATATTTGTGTTTTGTATGTTGTTATGGAGAGAAGCCTTAATTTCAAAGTGAATCCATTTTTTTTGGCATCCATGTGATATTTTTACAATAGCTGGTCGATGATTAACCACAACAAAACCCTACTAAAGTTTTATGATCCCTAGAGATCACTATATAGATGTAAAGAATAATACACAAATTAATTTTTTTTTTGATTTTCTTTCTGACTTTTCTTGTATTTGTCACACCTCGATCCGATATGATCGACCTTGGATGAAGTCTAAATAATTATATCAACTTCCGGGTTAGGAGCCTCCACTGTGTTTTACCGGTATTGTACACGAACTTTGCACCAACAAAAGTGTTTCACGTCACCGGTTGAGAAGTCAGTTTTTTTAATCCCAGACGAATCATCATCCTATGATCCTAGTAATATCGTCTTTCTTCTAATGTTTTTGTATTAGAGTATATTTCAAGATGGAAGGAATGCTGTACAAGTGGACAAATTACTTAGCAGGTGAGCATCTGTTAAATAAAAGAATGGGATCACGGATGGGAATGCCAATGTTATCGCATCCCCGATGCTCGGCGACCACTACACAGTGCAGAGGCCATGGCATGGCATGGCATCAGCTGATTGGCGACGTGGATGGAGCTCGTTGTCATTCATAACCTTAAAAGTTAGAGGGGAAGTCCTCCCTGATTATTAAGTTGGTTTTTATAAAAGTAGAGTATTTCTGTACAGAGAATTTCATAAACTTTCATTTTCTTAGTTATTTATAAGTACATGTAGATATAAACGTAACGGAATAGTTTCATAGTAGATCTACATCATGATCTAGACCGAAGTTTCTGTCTCTTTCGTTCTTTAGCCTCTGATTTGGGTAAGGTCGGCTCTCTCTTTAGAGACAGAACAGCCCTAGATCTATACGCTTTAGTGTACGCGCGTTTGTGTAAAGAAACGTTACACAAAACTTGGCCAAACTAAATCCCTAATTTTGATATAATACCGGATGCGTTTCCGATGCATTTATATTCCAAAATTAGCCCTACATGCTTAACTACTTCGGTTCCACTTACCAACTTGACTACTTGAATCCGTTTAATGGTCCCTTTTCAGGAAATTATGGGTCAAAATCGACATCCATGAAGAAAATCTTGCAGCCGGGTTGCGTATGACGTCATCTAAATCTCATCCCTTCTAGTCTACTGAAGGAAAAACTGTGCACGAGCTACGAGTTCGTAATGACATGCACAGTTTTTCCGTTATAATCATTTTGCCTTCGGCGTAGACTAGAAGGGATGAGATTTAGATGAACTTCGGTCTATAGTGTTCCGGGCGGATAAGATTACTATTAAGGATTACGAATTGTTGCTACTGATTAGGGGCTTATATTAATATTATTAACTACTGGAAAAATATACAATCCTACCATATGCTGTAGAACTGGTACTCGATATCGCAGACGGAGCTCCGTTTGCTACGTAGACTTCGATGGGATTCGATTCAGGGAGAACTGCAGACGGCGTGTGGCACGTTTGCAGATCTCGGGTCAAATCTAGCGTATCCAATATTGGATATCACTACATTTACTCGGGGCCAATCAGGTATAATACGACTACGGACGACGCAACCGCATGCAGTATACACGTGTGTGCAACATATGCAAAACCAAATCGTGAGGAGAACTTCGGTCTGTTTAGCGAACGCTGGCGCGTGCTGACCGTTAATCAAGTCCATTCGTTAACATGCAGTTGTCCAAAAGAAGTCGTAGATGGCGTTAACCAGTATTTGCCATCTACACCCCCTTTAAAGTACTCATTTGGCCAAAGCTATGTTGGCTATGACTTGCATTTGCCAAAGTTTTCAATTCATGGTCTTCGCAAATTAATTCTCCCAGAAATAAGAGTACCGGTATCCAAAATGAAAAATGAAGCATTCAGATTATCACTTTTCCTTTCCTCAAGTATATTCTGCCATTGACCAATTCTTGCTAATATTATAGGAAGCCATTTGAGTACATTCATGTTACTGTGTTATGAAATGTTACCTTTTTGTATTGTATGAAATGGAAAACAAATTTCTTTTTTCAGACCAATGAATCAGTAAAATCAAATCTTCAAAGACACGTAAATCTAGATCTTTGGCTGTGGGCCTTAACAGTATGATGATCAATTTTAGTAATTTGTGATATTTTTTAACTTTATTTTTTTCAGGTTGGCAGCCACGATGGTTTGTTCTAGACAAGGGTATCCTGACCTATTACAAATCACAAGATGAGATGCAGCAGGGTTGTAAAGGCTCTGTCAAAATGGCCTGCTGTGAAATTCAAGGTAAGTGAGAAAAAAGAAGAAAAAATAATAATAATAAATAGATAAAAATAAACAAATATATTATTTGCATACCGGTACATGCTATCATCACTTAAAAATTAGGTCACTATCTGTTATTACAAGGGGAACAAACCTTGATTTTTTTTAAATAAAAAAATTCAAATACAAATAGTTGTATAAAATAGATTGGCCAAAGTGAGAGATAATTTTTTTTAAAACTTGCTTTTATTTTCAGACATGTCTGTGGAAGTGCTCCCATTTTATAATATTTTTTTTGTTTTTGTTTTTGTTTGTGTGTTTGATTTAAATCTAGTTTTAATTCAAATAATCAAATAAGTAATCTAGAATAATTCTGAAAAGAAATCCTCTTTTATCAACCCTCCTCAAGCTGTAGTATACATGTACATGTAGGTAATATAATATTCCCCAACTTGGAAATTACCTTCATGAACTTGTACGGACTATTTTCATTATAAAGTTTGTACAGAACAAATGGAGAAAGTTTGTCTTCCAAGTGCATTAAAGTTACCTGACTGTATTAACAATATGAGATTCCAATAAAACCATTTAAGCCAATTAAAAAAATCCACAAAAATTCTATAATGTTTTAAGGTTTGAATGTTTGATGAATCCAATGCACGCAGTTATTGGAGGAAGGGGATTTAAAAGTTTCAACTGTACATTCCCTCATGGACAACATATCCAGCTTTGAAGTCGTTCATGTGTAGGTACTGTGTCATTCTAATCCTCGTCTGTTTTGTTTCCTGCAGTGCACGGTACAGATGAAACCAGACTAGACTTAATCATTCCAGGAGAGCAGCACTTCTACGTCCGAGGGGCGACCCCTGCCGATCGTCAGAGGTGGCTAGTAGCCCTAGGGTCTGCCAAAGCATGTCTTGCTGACTCAAAGAATCACCAGAAGAAAGGTCAGTCAAGGTCAAGGATAACCCTGTTCCATATTAAAGGGCAATTCAACCCTTGTAATAAGTAGATTTGCATGAAAGCAGAAAAATAACAGAAACAGAATCGCAAAAGTTTAAAATGAATCGGACCAATAGTAACAAAGTTATGAATATTTCAAATTTTAGATCACTAAGTCTATGCGAATCTCAAATTGGTAGTTTGGATAGTGGATTGTGACGTAGGACGTGGATAACTCCCATTTGCTGTGTACAAAAATATCACTAATTTCTGTTTTTCTTGTAAGTTCCTTCTCCCTTGGGGCACTACTCAAAATATATTATACTGTAGATAGCATATTATTATAGGTCCTCTAAAAAGAATAAACCCTCCTGAGCCATGAATTTTTGTTTTTTGTTCATAATTTCTTGTTTTGTTTTCCAGAAGCATCTCTACATGCCCACTCATATTCCTTCTTTTATTTGTCCTGATATCTTACAGAGGAATCAGAAGACACGTTACGAACTAAGATGTCGGAGCTCAGGCTGTATTGCGACCTTTTGACCCAGCAAGTAGCCAGTGTAAAGGCAGCTGGATCTGCAGAAATGGTACCCCCTGATATTGAGGTGTGTGGAATTTGTTGAATGGGGCATTGTGTCCTGAGTAGATGTATGCTGATAAAGATATAATAATCTCTGACAGCATGTCTCAAAGTCCACAAGAATTCTGATGACTTTGTTTACTTCAAGGTTTATTTCAATGTTGAGCTTTGATTTCTACTATCTAGTGTGACTGACCATAAAATGCAAATAAAAGTTCCTTGCTCCTTCATCATCAGTATCCGCCACGTCTTTGACATAATTACCTCTTTTAATGTTGTTTTAATTGTCCCAATGATTTGTTAAGTCATGAGCTTGTGAGAACCACCATTACTGACATCATCACTACAGCTATCATTTAACTTTGCTGACATTGATCATTAATAACAGCGATGCAAAGACCCACTGTTATCAGCTTCTAATGTTATGTGGTGAATAGCGATCTCCATCAATATCACTGATGTTATTAATAGCAATGCAATCACAATCATAACTAACTTTAGTTATTTTATATCTACAGAACGTATTCATCGAAATTACATTAAAGGGATTGGGTATCTTTGTCTCAGGTTCTAAACAAAATCCTTGATTTAGCTCATGCTGCAATCATAATTATAAACCTTCAGGTCAGTCAGGAATCCCATGAGGTTTACAAACCGATCGCCAGTCTGATTATCAAGATAATTGGAATTCAAAATTTCAGTCTATTGGGGAAAATAAGTATGGTAAAACCGGTCACTCAGATATTTTTACTTTTTTGAGGCACTTCATGATCATTTTGAAGCGCAATTTTGTTAGGGTTTCAATATTACACCATATCACAGACACACACGTAGGGCCATGCATCTCAGATTTGGCATTGTTAAACTATGCCTTTAAATTCATTGCATGATTCTCCACCATCATTAATATCGAAATGTTGTCTCATGAACATATTTTAAATCAACATCATGATCTGTAGAAATGATATTCAACATTATTGTTCGAAAACTGTTCTGACATTGTCCTCCCAATCTCAATCTGTTGCTTACTACCTCTATCTAAATTTTTTGTTTCCTCTTCTGAAGAAACTGAACGAGTCATCTTCGTTACTCTCTGCTACCTGTGACACCTTCATCATGACGTTACAGGACTGTATGAAGCTTGCCAAGGAATCCTTCATTCCAAATATCAACAATATGGATATCAGCAACACCGTACTGCCGCCTTCAACACCATTCTCTGACAAGGTCAGTCAGGCTTTCCTTTTTTCTCTGCATATGAAGATTTATCAGAATCTAGTGTCCAAGATGACATGATACAAAGACCATATGACTTTGAAGGGGTCCAAAAAACCAAACAAAAATGTATTGTTAGAAGACCTGAAATCATTCAGTTGATAAGGGTTTAAAGAGAAGGTTGAGTTCTGGGAAGAGGTGAAAAATAATTTGTGAGCATTATCATTGTTATTATACAAGTGTGGAAGTACATCAGATAACAAATTTTCCCTGACAAGCATGGCTTTTCAAATGCCTTAATATTCTAAATATGGCATGTAACAGGATAAAAATTGGTACAGATTTTTACGCCACATGTTGGAGTAGTACCATATACATATTTCTGTGTACAGTGCTTGTAACTTTACCAAGACTGGGCCAAATTTCTTATCATTTTGATGATTCCAGAACCTTGCAGTACACACCACTTTTTCTGATCGATTCCACACTGTTTCTTTCACAATGCAATCGCATATGACCTGAACTCAACTTTATCTTCAAAGAGTATAAGGAAGGGGACAAAAATCAAATCAAGGCTCACATGGAAATCGTTAACTAATTGCTGGTACGATAAGTACTTGTAAGATGTATGCAAGTCAATTGGACCCCTTTAATTACACGGACTTGCTGAAAATTAGTCTTTTTAGGCTGATGTGAGTTTTACAGTGAATAATAAATTCAATTCAATTCAAATTACGTCTTTACTTGCATAAGATTCTATGTAAACCTTAATCTTTTTTTGTGTGTGTCCATGTTTCCTATTCTGTAGAAAAAGTCAGGCGTTCAGAGGTCTATATCAGTAGAAGACAGGTTAGTATTCAAGGGGATATATAGTTGTAATTAGCATGCGATAGCTACCTCACAATCTTAAAGCCCCACTGCACTAGTTGTAGCTACTTGCTCCCTCTATATAGAAAACAATGCAAAATCGGTGCCTGTTGGTCCCCCATGATCCTATTTTTCTTATGTTAATAGAGAGCTGAGTTGATGAGATAACCACCTGTCAGTGACCACGCTAGGTGGGCTAATCCCCCTGACCAAACTAGTGCAGACTAGCTGTAAGTGTTATAATAAGGAAATAAATTGAAATGTTCAACATTTATGGAGAGGTTCAATGTGTAGCATGCTCTAAAAGATCATACCATTGGGAAAAATTTGCAGGATATTGTGGTAGGCTGTGTATATCATGCTTGACTAACTCGGATACTGTATGTCCATGTACACGTCTTGGTGAATGAAAAATTTGAGTGTGTCAATTCTGAGGAGTACCGTAATTAATGGTGTATAAACTGCACCTTTTTGCCGCCGAAAAAAATTAAAAGTCTGGGGGTGCGGTTTATACACGGTAAACAAAAAAAACAAAAAAAATTAAAGTTTCGATTTATGCCCCTCCACCTGGCGCTATGCCTGGCATTGTCTCCCAGCTTAGTAATCGGTGTGTTGACTCACCACTAGGAAACTAGAACAACACTCAAATTTGTCTGTCATCTTGGTTTGAAAGTAATCTTTCTGATAGATCTCAATATGTAGTTTATAATAATAATTCCTACACACGGTGTACCACAAGGTGCTATCCTAGGTCCTCTACTGTTTTTTAATTTACATTAATGATCTTACACATTCAGCTGCACCTCGCAGTTAAATGAAAGGCCTTCCCGCATGGGTTTTTTTAACACGGACCTGGCTTGCTGCCGACAGACTTTTTTTTTTTTTTTTTTAAGGGCAAAAAAAGAGGGATGCGGTTAATACACGAGGGCGGTTTATACAACGTTAATTACGGTAATGCAAAGAGAGAGAGAGAGAGACAATTGGGAAAAAAAAAAAACCTAAACTATAAACATGACCAAATATTCAATGTTTTATCTCTTTTTTTGAAAAATGAGATTTCCATATGTTTTGTACACAAATCACAAAAAAATTAGCGTTTTTTTTTCGAGCTGACATGCAAAGACAAAAGGTCATGTGACTTTGTAACTGTGTCCGATTTTTTGAAAATTTATTCAAAAAAAAAAAAAAAAGTCATAAAATTTCAGCACCAGATTCTTTGGCGTTAAAAAGTTATCACGACAAATGTAGAGGAGGGCTTCTAAAGCCCCACCCCCCCCCCCCCCCAGGCTAGATAGGGTTAAGCCTTTCATCATGGGTGAGAGGGGTGAAACCGAGAATGATCTTGGTCACATCCCGTTGAACTCTCTCAACTTTTTCAGACTGTTGACAAGTGATTGAAGAATTAAAGAAGACCAGACAGGAGAGGCATACTCCAGAATGGGACGGATATGGGATGCGTAAATCGTAACTAGATCACTCAAGGAAGCATTGTATTTCTTCAAGACGCACAACATAAACAATCTTTGTAGTAGAGGTGATAACGTAATAGCTAAATGTCCTTTGCTAGTTAAGAGGATTACCGGTAGACTTAATCGGAATACTCGGAAAAGAGGTATAGGAAGGACTTAATCCCCAGATTCACCCTGTGAATGTCCTGAAACCCTAGTAATCCAGGGACATAGTATACAAATAATGACTGCTCATGAGGATGATGGTGGGAATTATCACTCCCAAGGTGGTGTTCATACCGGCCCTTCTATGATAGAATGGACGGTATGAACACTACAGAGGAAGTGATAATTTTCTCCACCATCCGATTACAGAGCAGTCCATATTTGTTTTATATACCTCATCCATTCCAAGATAGACGTATTCATCAACAACTTCTACAATATCATCATCAAATTTAAATAGGTCTATATGAATTTTTCGAACTTTACCACAAGAAAATACAACAACTTTGGTTTTAGCTGCGTTGACATAGTAACCAGACAGGATTCACTCATGAGAAATCAGTCTGACATGTTATGTCTGTTATTCCTACACCCAGGTACACTCCACATTCGACCACCAAGCTCGGTGTCACAACTCGCTACCGCAACCTTGAAGACATGGCAGCTCGCTCAACTCCTCGCTCTCGCCCCACCAGTCGAACACCTAGCATTAGTAGTCAGGAAGGGGTACAAGCCGCCATAGCGTCGACGCCTAACAACGAGACCAAGAGATCGCTCTCTCAGCCGACCACACCCACGGTTCAGGAGGCTCCACCAGTGGTAGTGAATGGAGCAAGTCCATCGTCAAGCATGGAAGCGAGAGTGCCTACATTCTTCTCAGAGCTCTCGGCCAAGTAAGTGAGATTCTAGGACAAGGGGGGTGTTTCACAAAGATCCTAAGTTGAACTTAACTCTAAGTCAGACTTAAAAGTTATGGAGACCCATTTGTAGCCTTATTTTGAAATATATTCAAAATCAAAAGTTCAAGTATTTAGACTTTTCATAAATTCCACATCAAGAACATTAAATCTCCTTGATAATAGAAATCATGAATGATTTGAATCAACATTTTATGTTTAAAAAAATATTTTCATAGATGCAAACGACTTTCCATAGTTGTTAAGTCCAACTTCGAGTTAAGTTCGACTTAGGATCTTTGTGAAACACCCCCCCCCCCCCCCAGGACTATTACAGTTTATGAAGGTTGTATTCATCTCAGTGGTCTCCTTGCATCTGAGACTTAATAAGATGAAATTTTCAAGTGTTAAGGGAGAGATGTACAAATAGATTTATTATATATTCCTGGGATATCTTATAATGGAGTTGGGCTATTAAACTCGGACCTGGGTTTAACTCGGCCCGCTGCAAAAACAGTCAGTTTTTGCAGGTTAAGGGTAAGGTTTAGGGTTAGGTTTAGTGTAGGGTTAGGGTTAGGGTTAGAGTTAGGGTTAGTGTTTGGGTAAAATGACAAATAACTGACTGTTTTTGCAGCGGGAGCTGACTTGTCCCCGGTTCCGAGTTAGCCCGGATATCTTAAAATGTACAGCAGACAGAAGGATGGCATTAGCTTGTGATGGCCACAGCAGCGCAGCCAGCACCACCTGACTGAGAAAAACAAATCTCATAATGATATATATTCTTATCAAAGGAATAACAAGACACATTTCATTTGATAGAAGGTAATTGTAGGGTTTAATTAAAAGTACTGCTGTAACACAAATGTACTTAAAGGCTATGCATAGTTTTGGTAAATCCTCAAAATTTGTATTGTCAGATTTCTTTGATTTTAGATGTAGCAATTACTACCAATCAATGCAAGTTTTTGCCAATCAATGCACGTTTTTTCCACTCTTTTTAATAGCTTTGTTTCCTGATTACCATTTCCTACAAAAAAATTGCAGAGTGAAATACCATGGAGTCCTCTATCTATGTTTGTTCACTAAATTTTTATTCTTTGCACCAACTATTCAATTTTAGATTCTCTGATATCCAAGTTCCACCTGATAACAGTATACCTACTCAACCATTCCTTGATGCCTGTACTTGTATAGTTGGAGTATTCGGTAAGAACTTGTGCCATTTTGAAAATGAAATCTTTGGTTATTATTGAGATCAATACTTTGGTTGTTATTCAATTCTATGTTCTTTCTATTCAGAGAATGAGAATAATTTAGAAGGATCGGTTCACCCCTGAAACAATACTAATTAACCCTTCAAATTATAGTAAGACTGAACTACAAAAAAATTGATGATATTTTTGTTTGTATGTTTTTGTTATTTTTGTTGTTAGTGACATAAACTCATTGTTGTTTCCAATTCCATGACCAAGATCATGACTGATTTTCAAAGCAGAAGTATAAGCTGAATTTTCTTGTTCACTTTTAAATTGCAAAGGGTGAGATTTTTTCACTTTTGGCACCGTATTCGAACTGTTTGAGATTTGAATCAGAGAGAACTTGATTGATCTTTACTTTAATCTATTCTTGTTTGCTAGCATATAACAACACCATTAATTATTCTCTTCTCTCCTTTTTTCTTCTTCTGAAGATGCCCTAAGCCCAACTGCATTTGCACCTGTTAAAATGGATGTCAATGGAAACATAAGGGTATGAATAAATGTTCGATGATGTAAAGCTATCTCTGTCTTCTCTAGTTGGGCTATGAGGTATCTGTGTTATTAAGCCTGTCTGCACTAGTTAAGCCAGGGGGATTAGATCTCCCTGCATGGTCACTGACAGGTGGTTATCTCATCAAATCAGCTCTCAATTAACATAAGAAAAAGGGAGACCATGGGGGATCAATGGTCACCGCTTAGGCATTGTTTGCTATATAGAGGGCGCAAGTAGCTACAAGTAGTGCAGACAGGCTTTAAAGGACAAGGAAGGAAGTAGACCATAAGTCTACATGTCTTATTGATACCTTGATTTTCATATACCTAGTATTGTTCAGTTTGAACCACAAGGCTTTATAAGAGGATGGATCTTTATCTTTACAAGACACAAGAAAGTAAGAAACTTGTGTCCCAGGCATTTCTTATAATCCCTTTTGTTTAAAGAATCTAATCTCATATCATTTGTACACATGTACATTCTGATAATACATAATCTGTTTTGCTCTTATAAATTGCCATATGTATTAAATAAATTTCCAAATGTACAAGAAGTGAGTTAGCTGATGTTATTTATGCACCCTTTCCACATGCAGTCCGATGAAATCATGAATGAATAAAGTTACAAGGATTTCATGCACCCTTTTTTTTTAAATTGATAGAAACTTCGTCAGAAGCTAAGTAGTGACCCCGAGATGTTCATGAAACTCCAAGCGATGGTCCAGCAAGAAGTTCGGACCAAGACCACACAGGTTAAGAACTCCGCTACAGACGCCCTTATGTGGCTAAGGAGGTAGGTAGAGATCAGTTGCATCATTTTCAATTTTTTAATTCATAAGTTTGGCTTTATGTAAAGAGATCTACAGATTGTGAAAGTAATTTTTTTTTTCCGTCTTCAGTTTGGTACCTCATGTGGGCGAGGAGATTTGCAGGCTTCCATTAAAATTGAACATAGGGGTTATAAAGTATCCCAAATCTGTAATGGAGTATAATTTCAGGTCGCAAAGTCAAAGGTCATTTCAGGTCAACAAACTAAGACTACAGTATGTTTGTATTTGATGTTTTTTGAAAATTTCATATCCATGATCGTAATTACAACCACATTAACTCATGGATGTCTGACAAATGTACTTTTTTATTCCAGGAGTTCTCAAACCTCCAAGTTTCTCAAATTACTTTGTATGTCCTGTCCAACGCTGGCTGTGAAACCATGTGTGTTAATGCCTGTATTGGTCTCGGCAGATGACATCAGATGTTAGATTGTAGTAACAGTTCCCACAGCTTTCTCATCTAATCTTTCCTTGTTTGTTTATTTTTTCCAGAACGCTGGAATTCATACAAGAGTTTTTAAGTGAGATCCTGACAGGGGAAAGAGACATGAACCTTTGCGCAAGTAAGATAATGTCTTTATTCTATTCTGGAATATGTAACTGTCACTCTTCATGAACTTAGTCAATTTTTTTGCATGATTTATTGAAAATACTGAAAATAACGCTTGCAAGAATACATTCAAAGATTGAATTGATGAAAAATGAAATTATGACAAAAACTATTTTATGACCAACACTTCTCTGAGAATTAAAGTAGTCACCCAAAAAAAATTCACGACATCTGATAATTATGGACAAATTATATATGGATGGAAAGATTTCTTATAGATATCAACAACAAAAAACAAAAAAAATCTTATAGATATCATGGAAAGGCATAAAATGCTTGTGGCTAGCTGTGTCTCACATGTGACGTCACACATCTTGACGCTCTATAGAGGACTGCTGAAGGCAGAAAATCTGGATTTCAAAATTAACATTTTGGAGAGATGATTACTGCGGGCCCCCAAACATATTTTGAAGAGGGAAGTTATTATATTTGATCAGTAAGGCTTCCCCTTTGCAATGATATAAATTTTGCATCAATTAAAAACACTTTTGATTCTTTGAGTGACTACTTTAACACATTAAGCTGTGATATAGCATCTCTCTTATGATACTGAAACATAATAATTATTAGCGAAATCTTCAGGAAAGAATGCTAGTTTATAATTTATTCAACTAATGACATTTGAAATGAGTTCGGATTAATTACATAAAGGGAGGGGTTACTGGTACCGTATTTGCCGGCGTAAAGGCCGCACCGCCGCATAGGCCGCACCCCCAACTTTGACATTTCGTAGAGAGAAAAAAAAAAAAAAAAGGAAAAAAAAAAAAACGGACCAAAGAAAATAATCATAATTTTCTCGTAGAACTCTATTTTTCCTACAAACTAATACCAAAATTATCAATCATTTTATAAATTTACAGGAAGTTTACCTAAAAAATTATCGTAATTTAGCAAATCTTCATCAATTTTTAGGCAGATTAGCACATTCATTGGACACTAGAGGGCGCTTCGCATGCATACAGAAACATGAATGGCCTGCCATAACCAAGCTGTGGCCATAATGTTATCCGGTCTTACCCCTATTGTACCGCCAAATGGAGAAAATAAACAAGCTTTTGTATTGTTATTAGAGATCTACCGAGGTTAGTTTGTCGCTTTAATTAATTAGATAGTCACAATTATAATTCAGAATTATCTTACTGAAAAGTTAAGAACACCGACGATTGCGCGTATCTCCGAAGCTGCGTTGGATTTGTTGCAACTCCCAGCCCGGTAGCTCCCCACTACAGAGTGTGTGAGTGAGGTATGATTTTGGTTACCGGGCCATGCGCTGTCTAAGCCAAGGACATTTTTACAAGTACGATTTTTAGTACGAGTTTCTGGTCAGTTTTCTTCTTATTTCTTTGGTTGCACAACGATTAAAAAGATAACTTCTTCAAATTTGCTGCAGACGTGGTTCAGACTAGATCTTGTCTGATGTGTTTTCAAGTCAATTTGTTAATATATTTTTTTGTATGAAGTTGCCTACAAATAATGGACGTGCTGTTTTGACTTGCGATTTTTACTGTTTCGGCGTATACGCCGCACCCCGACTTTTTGATATTTTCTCTTCCAAAAATACTGCGGCATTTACGCCGGCAAATACGGTAATTGAATGGTTCTGAGTCCTCTGCATCGGCAGCTCAAGGATGTTATATGTTCATCCAGGTTGATGGTTTCAGAAGTGTGTTGTGTAAGCTCTGTAAAGGCAGAATATAATGTGATATTACCATCATTTTAGTTGTAGAGATATAAGTAATCAATCCTTCATCCATTTTATCATTGAGCAATTAAGGGGTCCCCCCCCCCCTCCCCCCAAATCATACCTCCATTGAAAATATCTGACCGAACTTGGCAATGAATATTGTGATATTGTAGTTTTGACTATTGGCTGGTTTGTTTCATGTTTATGACTGAAAAGAAACCAACACATTCATGATATGTTGCTTCAGGATGTAGATACCCATGTGCGACTAATGTATGTAAAACCAACAAGTAGATGTATGTTCATGTATTTGGACAAACCATTGTGAAATGCAGCTTGTTTAATAGAAAGTTTGAACAAACATTTTACAGAGATAAGGTTTTATTATTAGGCAAAAATACACTGCCTTAGAAATTTGCTCCTGTTGAAAATCCAAGTCAAGTCAACAAATGAGGGTCTATTTGCAGACAAATGATTATATTTTGGAGACTATGATAAAGCATAAGATTTCTATCTCTCTCTCTTATCTAGCAAATGCTTATGGGAGAACGTTGAAGAAATACCATGGATGGGTAGTAAGAGGTGTTTTTGCAGTAAGTAGTCATCTACATATATTTATACAAATTGTATGATAAGTATGTTTTTATAATGTATGTGCAAAATGTGTAACATAATGTGTTTTTATACATGTTATATGAGCAACAAATATGACAAGGCTATAGTATGTTTTCCTATATTTGCAAAGTGAAATCATAGCTATATGTTTATTGTTAATGTAACCACTGCTATAGTACGGTACTTTGAAAATCTGTTTTTGGATAGTCATTTTATTTCTAATTTTCTTCCAATATTCACTGTGAGACATATTTATTCATCAAGGAAGAAATGTTTTGTATCATGTAAGCTACCGGTATGTCATATGTCACCTGAAAATTGGCTTTCTAAAGTGAAAAAAAGTTTAAGTCGAGTAGAAATGTAAGGGTTATTAAAATACAAGCTGCTTATGATTTTAAGATGATGCCAAATAGTAATTTCTGAATTGCAATAATTGTTTTCCACTTTCCTCTTGTTCCTACAGCTTGCAGCGAAGGCAGTCCCATCCATGGAGTACTTCCTCCAGTTCTTAGCGGTGCACAAAGAAGATGCGGAGAGACAAGACTTTGAGAGCATCATCTTAGCAGACCTCAAGGAGTGTGTCGGAGGACTCTCCAAACTCACTGCCATACTCAAAGATCATTATGAAACGGGTGGTCTGGAGTCGGAAGAGATCGTATGATTCCCCTCTCAATGTTTAAAGCCCCACTGAACTACTTATAGCTACTTGCGCCCTCTATATAGCAAAAAATGCCTAAGCGGTGACCATTGTTCCCCCATGATCCTCTTTTTCTTATGTTAGTTGAGAGTTGATTTGATGAGATAACCACCTATCGGTGACCATGCAGGGAGGTCTAATCCCTCCTGGCCAAACTAGTGCAGAAGGGCTTAAAGGGTCCACTAATTCTTTATCCATAATGGATTAAAATCCTCCACTGATACATTGTTTGTGGGTATTTTTTGCATACAAATAGTTTGTGTGTCAAAAGTCAAACGTAGCGATCCACTGTTTGTTTCATTAGTCGACAACGGCATGTAAAGAGTTAGTGCTCTTTTTGCCTTCGATGTTAAGCCAGTTTGGAGATGCAATCTGCCCCTAAGCAGATACAGATTAGTTGTATCAAATCGTAAAACCTACCAAGACATATACCGGATAAGTGCATATGAACTTATGTAATCATAACTTCATGCACAAATGCTGCATTCCATGGTACACTGGTGGAAGTATTCTTGTCAAAATTAGAAGCAGGACTTATCCATGAACCACCTCCGTCACTCTGGGAGTATCTTTTCTCAACTGCACAAAGCAAAACCTCTCCATTGTTCAAAAGATTGGTGGTCCAGTAATCTGTAGGCTATTTGTACCATACTGTAAACTGATCCATTCAGGTCACCATGTATTTCCACAATATTCCATTAGATCTAGTAGAGCAAGTCCAGGCTGTATGCTACAGACCACATCTAAAAGTTTAGTATATCTGATTATTGTATCAGTTAATTGTCACACTAGAGCTTTATATTTCAGACCACATATGAAATGTAATGACAGATTCAAGGTCCTTGTCTATTCATAACTCTGTAAAACTTGGTAACATATTGGACACCAAATGTGGGCAGGCACCACAAAACCCCCTAAAGTCGCATGGTGTGTGATTTTCATTTAGAGCTCAATAAATGTGAGGTGTATTTGGTCAGGTTGCTCAAGCTTCAATTTTGTTATCACTTTCTGATAGATTACAGTTTCCTTTATGTAATTTGAAAATTTTGAAGCACCAAACAATCTAGAAGTATTTTTAGCAGTGTTTTGAATTATAATACAAGGCTGCTAGAAATAATTCAGATTTCTATATATGTATGACAGAGTGAAGGTTATATTTCCCTTGAACATGTGTTTGGAATATCATGTTTACTATTTAGTTCTATCAACATTACGTTTTGATAATGGTATTATTTCATATGAAAATGCATTGAATATGTAGTCCACTGCCCCCCCCCCCCCCCCTCTTCCTACCCCTTTACCCCTCCCTGCATCATGGTATACAATACCTGATTGCCATGACATTTGGCGTACTGGTATACCTCAAGAATTGCTTGAAAAATAGTCTTGATGTACTTGTACATCGTTTTTTAGACACTGACACATTTCAATTATAAACCTATCGTTTTTCTTTTGAACATTTATATGTATAGAAAATAATTATTCAGAGCAATTTGATTCTTTGTTTTTAAAATTTGATATTTATTATTTCTACATTTGACCAAACTGTTTTTTTTTAAGTTTGTAAGTTTTGTAAAATGGATTGTTCATCTTGATTGATGTTTATGTAGAGCAGATGACAAATAGTGCCTCAAAAGCGATTAAGTAATGTATGGCATAGTTTTCCTTTTGTTTTGTACACAGAATACATCGGGTATCAATTTTGGAGCGACATGTGCTCAAAAAAGTATGCTCAGTTCATCAAAATATTTGATTATATAACGATGAACAACACTTTGAAAACAGATAATATCACATTTTGAGATGAAAAGTTCAGTTTATTAATTGTATACATGGAAAACTGTTGATTTAGTGGGCTGTTATCGTAATGTTGTTGTGTTTGGTAAGACACCCCAAAATATTTGTCTGACCTAGCAACAAGTAATGTATGCAATTTGCATTCTATTGAGTTACAATAATATATAAGAGGCGATTGTTATAGCTTGTTGCTACGGAAACATGTCAAAAATTGAATGCATTTGAAAAATGTTTATTTTTTTTATACACAATAAATTTAGCAGATTCTTAATGCTTCTCTAGCCTTAAAATTTACATTAATTTACAAAGAATCAACTTTCTTGTCCGATAAGAACAGATATCATGAGACTTATTCTATGTACATTATCTCATATTGAGAATTTTATATGAAAATGAAAGAAAGAGTTTGTGTTTAATTCAATATTACATCTTTATTTTTTTTAAATAAAACCTCATACACTTGTGTACTTACAGGTTGAATTTTAATACAAGGCTGCGAGAAATAATTCAGATTTCTATATATGTATGACAGTGAGATTATATTTCCCTTGAACATGTGTTTGGAATATCATGTTTACTATTTAGTTCTATCAACATTATGTTTTGATAATGATATTATTTCATATAAAATGCATTGAATATGTAATCCACAGATAATTTATTGTAAGTTTCTGTTGTATTTAAAAATTCTATGGGCACACATGTAATAATGTAATGTACTTCACGGCATATAGTGTATACCAATTTTTTCCAAATTGAACATTTTTCTTTTTCTTTTTCAAAACACATATTGGGCCTCTCTTTCTCTCTCAACACTTTTGTGATTGTCAATGGGGCAACCCGGATAGCTGCTTAGTTTGCCAACTTCAACTTTTGTTGCACATTTATTTGTTTGCTTTTCCTAAAAAAATCCCTTGAAATTATTGGATCAAAGGCAGAACTATTTGGTTGCCCAGCAACCAGGTAGTGGTACAAAGACAACTGCTTGTTTTGAGCCCTTTTAGTAGGTAAAAGATACATTGATAAAAAAGAACTAGGATAAATCTGTCCATGTACACTAATGTTTATAAGACAAATATTTCCCTCTTGCATAACTAATACACCTTGTGCTTTATACTGGAACTTAGTAAATGACCAATAATCTGCTAAAATAGGTTTCATTGCACCTTGTAAAATTATTTCAAGTATCGTTAAGTTGTCTTTTGCCAAGATTTATGCAAATTATGGAGGCTTTCTTTTATTAATGTACTTACAAACCCACAATACTGTATCATAGAAATATTGATTTGATAGCTCTGAGCTTCAAAGAGAATTGTTTTCACATATGTGGGATATATATTATGATTTTAATTGTATTTATTGAATTTTATGTTGCATTGTGAAAAATGTAAAAGTGCATTTATATGATTATAATTTTCATGTTTAAGAAGTCATTGAGTTTAAGTAAGTGGTGTACAAGAAAGACAAATGGATTTTATGTTAAAAATGTAAAATAATTCAACAGAAATGATGTTTTCATGGATTATATTTTATTATTCTTTATTGCAATATTGTTGAACAACGACTGATGTTGGAGAGATTATTGAATTAAAATATTTACATGAAATACAATTCAAGTTCTAATGATTTTTTTGTTGTTGATATACATTCTATCAAGGTTGAAAGTAGATGTATTCCATATTTTGTCCTGATATTTCAGAAAATATCACAGTCTTTTCCACATTGTCATCATCCGGTTGCCGAGGTCCACATGAGCGTTGTGCCACATGCCATCTATTTGCATATTAAATGGAAAGTCTCTCAGACCTCATGTCTTGTAAACTTAATTATTTATTTCTTTTGACCTTTGCTTTCCTCTCACCTCAGAACATTTGACAACTCCCACTCCGATTGTTTTCCATATAACATTGTATTTTTTCCTGTTTATTAATTATCTACAATGTTATGTTGACTTTCTTTTTATAAATTGATCTGTAAAATTTTACCAGTGAAAAAACGAATCTCCGAATGGACAGGAAATGGCCATGGCTAGGCAATACTGATTTTTTAATTAAAAAAAATAAATAAATAAAAGTAATTTTTACTTTAATTATTTTCTTTAAAAAAAAAGTAATTATAAATAATTAGTAGCTATTTCTCATGAAAAGATTACTCTTCAAATGGCCTCATATTTGAAGCATTGTAAGAAATTGGTAAATTTTAGGACAAAACTTTCATGTCTTATGTTTGTATTGTCTTTGTGTTTGTGTTGTCCCGTTTTGGGGTTTTTCACATTCACATTTCTGAGTACGGGGTATGTGACTGTCCACAAGGCTTGGTCAATCTCTTACCATTTTAATGATTCCTTAATATCACAATATACACCAATTCTTATGTGCTACATCATCAAACTTTTCCAATTTCTTTCACAATGCACTCACCTGGGACTCGTTTCACAAAGCCTTTTTTCAATGACAAATTATATCAGTGACAAATCTGATGATAACCAATCAGAAGCAAGGATTTCAGTAGCTTTTAACAAAGACTGTCATTTGTCACTGATGACAAGTTTTGTGAAACGGGCCCCAGAACTCAACGTTTCCTTAGGATACCACACGAATACAAAGCAGTTGATAGTTTGATACAGAAAGACCATCATAACTATATATTCATAGCGTATAATCCCCCCCCCCCATTTTGAAGTGAAACGTTTGAAGAAACATTGAAATGAGGAAAGCCAGATTGTACAATGCATGTTTTTTAAATAATACAACAACAAAAAAACACAACTTTTGTAAATGTGACCTTGAAATCTATTTCATGGTAAAGAGTAACTTGTTTGCTGTCTAATGATACAATATTTATATGTTTCTGCTACGAATGACTGAACACCAGGGGGGTGTTTCACAAAGATCCTAAAGTCGAACTTAACTCTAAGTTAGACTTAAACATTATGGAGAGCCATTTTTAGCCTTAAAATAAAATATATTCAAAAGCGAAAATTAGGTATAAAAGCAAAAATCAAGTACTTTAGACTTTTCATAAATTCCACATCAAGAACTCGAAATCTCTGGAATAATAGAAAATATGAATGATTTGAATCAACATTTTATGCCTTTTAAAATAATTTTAATAAAATATTTTCAAAGATGCTAACGGCGATCCATAATTGTTAAGTCCAACTTAGAGTTAAGTTCGACTTAGGATCTTTGTGAAACACCCCTGGTATTTAAAAAAAGTACCGTAAAAAATCTCCTTGTAGGCCCCTAAGAGGAATTCAAAAGGCAATTTTTTGTTTTGGCCTCGGAAATTGGAAAATTACGTCGTCAGATATTTCGTTCAGTGGCTTTTTTTTTTTGGGGGGGGGAACACTTTTTTTAATTGAGGGGGGTTTAACCCCCCCCCCCCCCCCCCCCTCCTGCGTACGCGCCTGCATAAGGTGTGTAAGGAGCATGATGTATTTTCTCGAACAGCATGCACATGAAAGCTCAGGGTTTACTTTTTTTTTATTATTAAAAAAAAAAGTTTCATTTTAAAGTCTTTACGTTTGTATGCATCCATTGTACTAACAACAGTCAAATAATGCAAATTTAAAAATCATGCGTCCGGTTAAAGTTTTTTTTGCCCCCTTTTATAAAACCGTTGATGCACAGGTTTAATTCGTGGGTCGGTGAAATTATTGTGTGTACGTGGTTCCTCTGAATTACTGTGCATCATTTGTATCCGGGATTTGTATATTGATAAATAACAAAGATATTGACAGTAAAGTTTCATGAACAAATAGCATCCCAGGTAAACTTTGTCCATCAATGTTAAAGGTACTATGTCCCATTTGTAGGCCAAAAAAATGAAAAGGTTAAATTTTAAATTCCAACTGCATTTGAAAGATAATACTAATTTAGAACTTCCCTAAAGGTGGGGCTTGAAAATGTCTTCAAGTGGGAAAATAACGACTATTAGTTGTCAAATCGACTTTAGGGCTATAGAGCCCAAAAGTAATAGTCTTGATTTTCAGACAATAATTGTACCGAATGGTCATACGTTTTATGCTGCGCAAAGATTCAATCAGTTTAATCTTGGCCATCACAAGAAGTGGGTTATTGATGTAGACAAATGCTCATGTACCCTTTACAACTCTTTTCATTTATGTTATTACCAAAGAAGAAAAAAAGCCAGTCAGTCACTCAATAGTGTCTGACAGTGAAGTCTAGCAAGTAAACAGGTTTCCTTGCATATTAGGACCCGGGATGAGGACACTGCTAACGTTTAAATTTCACAGATAGAACATACATGACATATTCATAATTCCTGCAAATTTCTACAGAATTTGAGGTTGGCTGCAAAAGGGACATAGTACCTTTAAAGGATGTCAATATTATGTCATCATAACAATGAGAATAATTATCATAAATTTTGTTTGTAAATAAGTTTGTTCTTGTATCTGAGTTGTATTTCCTATTCAAGTTCACATACAATCTATTTATAGGCATGATGATGGGAGCGAACTATTTGGAGCTACATGAATTGCCCTTTGATTGCAAGATTTGATTGTAAGATTTTATTGACTCTATCGACCCCCCGCCTCGGGGTATGTGAGTAGTTATATAGTATCAATATAGCAATAGTATAATTACAATGATAAACATGTATCAACAATGATAAAACATATGAAAATATGAACAACAATAGACATTTGATGAACAATGATACACACGTGATAATATGAACAAATAAACATATTTATCATGTCGAACAAATCAAGGCGAACTGGGCGACTCACCCTCCTACCGCTATACGAGAGTGCCTAAAACATTGTTTATCATTTACAGTATTACATGTACCATCTACCCTTGGCTCTTTAAAAAATGTGACTAAATAATTCTAACAAATTTGGCTAATTTCTTTAGCTGGCAAGCATTGAGCTTCCAAGATCGCTTCTTGTCGTGTGCGCGTGTCCCAGGTATCTTTGATAGCTGCGACCATGAAAATCTTAGAATATGGAGTTGTGGTATATAATTTCCAAACGGGAATAGATAATCGGTCGATTTTAGTCAAGAAACATTGTTTTGTAGTTTAATTAATATCTTGACCCTGAGAGGGAGCTATACAACATAAAGAGTTAATTATTTATCTTTTAAAGAGTTAATTATGTATCTTTTTGGTTTAATACGGTCAAATTTATGTTCCTTTTGTAGAAAAGAAGTAGAAACCTATCGTCATATCTTCTTTGAATGTTCTGAAGGGACCAGAATATGGAATGAGATGGGAAACAGTTTAAAGATGTTTCAGTTTCTTAATATGCAATGGATTGATGTGTTGCTTGGTTTCAGAAAAAATATGAAAGATAATATATTGTTAAATCATGTATTGATCATGGTCAAATATATGATTTACAGTAATCGTAAAAATGGAAAGTTCCCAACTAGTAAAGAAATATGTAAGGCTGTAGAGAACTCAAAAAAAGTTGAACATGAAAAAGCAAAATTAAAGGACAAACTGCCAATACATTATCAAAAATGGGAAAATTTTACCCCTTAAGGCAGGGGAACTGATTGTATATATATTGTAATTCCTGTTTCCTGTTCACTTACTCACTTTCCCATCGATCCGAACATTTATCTGCTATCGTGTTTGCTTGTTTTTTTATATTTCATATTTATATATTTTTTAAATAACGGTATAGTTACAGACCTCCACTGATACAAGACCCTTATATAGCTAGCATGAAAAATGCACCGTATTAGTATATGTAAATATAACACATTTTGTCATGGGTTATGAAGCAGCACCTTCACCTTATACTTTTTGTTTATAAAAGAAAATCTTTGTTCAGATTGCTTAATTTATACTAATTAATTTGCATATTATGTTGTAAAAATTGTTCCTTTTTATAATGTTGTATTCAAGTATTACCGTCACCTTCTCCTTTTTTTAAAGGAATTGGGGCACATTCTGTACACTTGTTTGAATGTGTACTATATTAGTTTGGATACTTATGGAAAATATTTTTTAAATATGTCTGTGTTTATAATGTATGAGACAATGTACTACATGTATGTTTATACTGTAAGAACAGTTGTGTTCCTATTCATCATTTTGTATAATTATGAAGATCTGAATAAAGGCAAAAAAGCTTTAAAAAAAAAAAAAAAAAAAAAATTTTTACAATTTCTTAACTTTAAACTCGATTTCAACCGAGACAACGATCACTGAATATTGAAGGATCGCATATGCTTCCAATAATGTTCATTTGAACCAAATTCATGACCTCGTACCAAAATTTTGTATTACCTTTAACAATTTTGGGAAGGCCAGGGTCGATGTGTGTGAAGAATGAAAGAGCACCCCTCCCCCTTTTATCACCGTCTCTCTCTCTCTCTCTCTCTCACTTCCTTTCTTGCTCTTCCCCTCTCTTTCTGTCTTTCTCTTTCTCTCTGTCTCTACCCATGGATTCGTAGTAGGTCCATGCTCTACCTATCCCTCTCTATAATGTCTCTCTCTCTCTCTTTCCTTCTCCCTCTTTATTTTTCTCTCCATCTCCCTTCTCTCTCTCTCTCTCTCTCTCTCCCACTGTTTTCTCTCCTCCTCTTCTCTACTCTTTCTCTCTCTCTCTCTCTCTCTCCCACTTTGTCTCCCACTCCCCTCTGTCTCTACCTTTCTTTGTCTCCCTCTTACTCTTCCCTATAATTTCATCTTACTCTCCCCTATGTAGAATGATGTAGGCCTACTGATTGTACATTTCTCCTTTTCTCTCCCTCTTCCCCCCCCCCGTGTCTCTCTCTCTCTCTCCCCCTCTCTCTCTCTCTGTTACTGTGCCATTTCTTCTCCCCCTCTCCCTCCTTCTCCCTATCCCTCACTCTCTCCCTTTCATTATCTCTTCTCTTAAATCTATATTGTATACGGTTTGCGTGTATATTCTCAGTTTTAAGGTCCAAGCAGAGTATGTGGGTCAAATCTTAATGTCATATCAAATGTAACAATAAAGAGAAAATACATGATAACAAGTAATGCCCATCGAGATTGACGTGAATGTGTGCCATGTCACATAATTTCCGATCAACAATTCGTCTCATCTCACTTCATCTACACCCGATTCGTTCACTTTCCTTGAAGTTTAATATTTTCGTCTTTACCTTTACTATGTCCACTTTAAATTCATACTGTGCCCTCTTTGACCAGGAAAGTGGGCCACACAAACGATATACGCACAGAAAATGGCGAGGCGGGGATGCCAAACAATGTCTTCTTTTGTTTACAACGAGCACTCAAACGCACAAATGGCAAGGTCGTTCACTTCCTTTATCCTTACAATAAATCGTTCTTCAACTAATAGAACCCCTATATTTGAAGAAGAAAAAAAGATAATGGCAATACTTAAACGAAGTAAAATGGCAAGGACGGTCTTTCTCCGTTTATGTACACAATTATATAATTATATCCAGGAATTTTTCTCTTTTCAGCCTTATTACATTTTTTTTCTCTTTCTTTTTCTTCTTCAAGATTATCTGCCTCGGATGCTGAAGATTATTGCAGATGCCGTATATGCCGTAACTATATACTCGGCCTCTTTTTCTCACATATTACTATTGGTACCCTCTATTTACGCTCTTATATAATAATTGTCTAAAACCAAAAAGTTGCGTAAATCCTTATCGTAGTATTCAATCTGCAAGGAAACTCGTTTACTTGCTAGACTTCACTGTCAGACAATATTGAGTGACTGACTCACTTTTTTCTTCTTTGGTATACATACATAAAATGAGCTGTAAAGGGTACATGAGCATTTGTCTACATCAATAACCCACTTCTTGTAATGGCCAAAAATAAACTGATTGAATCTTTGTGCAGCACTCGGTGCAAGGGTCATAAAATCAGACTATTTAATTAAACGACCGCGATCGCTAAATTCGATTCGACAACTAACAGTCATTATTTTCCCACAAAAAGACATTCCCAAGCCCTTTTGTTTTGAGGGAAGCTATGTGATATCTTTCATATGCCGTTGGAATTTAACCTCTTCATTTGTGGGGCCTTTAAAAGTCAAGTCGAATGGCCTTGATACCTGATACCTTTTCAAGGACATCTAAAAAAAGAAATAACGCAATCTATAACAAGATAATTTTCTTATATTAATCGGACTTTGTCCTTATTGACATTCATAGAAAATGGGTCACAATAATACTGCACAACTTATATTTTACGGACATTTGGCCCAAGTTATCAAAATAAATGACAATGAGAATGATCCATTCTTGGTTCAAGAGATTGTACGGCCATAGGCTCTACTTAAAATTTATCAAAATTTACAGGGAGCACCGGTGAATTTGTATATAAATTATTTATCGAAAGCGGAAGTGTTTTAGGGGCTAAATTTTCTAGTGCTTATAAAACATCCACAGGGGCATCCAAATATATCAAAATTGTAAAGAATCACTATCCACCAAAATAATTTTCAAAATTTTTCAAAAGTTTGTATTACCTTTAATTACCACATTCTGAGAGCAGACGATCTATTAATGTTATATATCGCGTCATTGCCCTTTCCACGTTTGCGCGCCCAAATACAGATCACAATTATACGGTAACATCGTCCTTGCCAATGTTGTAATACCATATATTTTTGCAGACGATCTATTATTCTAATGTGAAGGTATTGCGTCCTTCCCCTTTGCCACGTTTGCGCGCCAAAATAAAATCATATACTTTGAATCTCAGAAGTAAAATGAAACAACACTCAAGAAAAAAGACTCTTGCATCAAAAAGGGATTAATGACGATTATAGTATTAGGCTTCGGCGATAAAGTAGGCTATGCTTGAAGAAAAAAAACGACCTTAACCTTCTGAAGGCGGACCCATGATCCATCGAACGGGAGGGCGCGAGGGGGCGGGGGCAGTGTTTGAAATTCGAAACATAACCATAGAAATTAACAAGTTTTGGGGTGAGCGGAGTATCTAGAAGCTATGGTACAGAAACCTTTTTTTTCGTGCTTCCCAAAGTTTTTGGAGTAAAAAGGCACACGATAAAAAAATATTTAAAAATAAAATAAAAAATAAAACAAATCAGAGTCAGAGACCTTTTTCACTTGGATTCGAATGAAAGTGCCCTCCTATATAGTAGCGCAACCGTAGAACTTATTCCCTTTTTGGCCCCGTCGACGTCACATCTATTTTGGCTCTATATCAGAAAACACACACACACACACCACATGCATGCTAAACGGTTTGGAGAACTGTCAATTCATTGAACCGACCTACATCTTTTACTGATAAGGAGAAGGGGGGGGGGGTCATGTTAAAGAGATATACTTTGTTGACTTACTGTCATGTCCACATTGGGTGGGGCCTACGAATGATTGATAGCTCCAGTGATCATGGACTATTCACTATGAATGACTGCAGACGACACGAACTTACAAGGCCCGCCCACAAAATACCTTGCCATTACCCCATCACAACGCACCTCACCTCACGGACTTACTGACTGCTATTCCTGTTCAACAGTTCAATCATACGTCAACCAAAAAAAAAAAACTCCACTTATATAAATATAGCGATACCATACAAACTTATTATCCAATAAAAGTAGGTGAACAAACTAACATCCCAAACCACCAGCTACTGGCCAGAAAATTGCAAGATGTAATCTTCTCATTTTCTTGCCGTGAAATGATCTAATAAACGTCGGAGTAGCGTTGCTTTGTGATTGAAGACATTTTACAACTAAGCCCTATATCTTTACTACAATACTAGACATCAGTGCATCTAAGCGCCAGATTTACTTGAGAAAGAGTGAGAAGGAAACCTTGTAGATACAGAGACGGAAGAAGGACATAGAAAGACTAATCGACAGACACGCATAATTATACAGACACTAGCTGAGATGGAGAAGAGCGAGATCAGCTCATCACAGCTCGAATCGTCTTTGCCTTATCCAAGTTCATTCACATCAGTTTTATTATGTGTGATAACTCTATACCTGGTGTACTACCTTGTCCGTTCTCTACGGGAAAAGAAGGATGATGGGAGAAGGTATCCTCCCGGGCCCAAGGGACTGCCCCTCATAGGTTCACTCCTCGATTTACGCTCCGATGTTTTGATGAAAATGAAGCGGTTCGCCGATGAGTATGGCAGCATTTACACCATAAACGTGAGTAACTTGTCAAATTTCAATCAATTCCTTTGAATGAGGTATCATATTAAAGTTAACTTCTTACTTCTTACAATTAAGTGTTGTGTTTTTACCATAGCGGGTCACAAATACTGGAGAGGGAAAGAGAAAGAGAGAGAGCGAGAGAGAAAGATGGGAGTTTTTTTTTGGAAACATCGAGTTTTCAGATAATACGTTTAAACAAGGTCTCCCCTATACCTTGCCATGCTATCAGGGAGTATCAACTATAGCTATTTTAAACGTTAGTCAATAATCTCTATTGATAGCAGGGCTTTTGACGTTTGGTAAGGGTATTCACTTGGCATTACGAAGCAAAATAGACAATTGCTTTAAATAGACTCAGAAGCTAAATTTGTCTTGATCCTATTTATGCCCCAATTTATTGCCTTTTAAGAACGTAATCTGGATTAGTCTTATAGGATGGATATTACTTGCATGTCTTCGTGTGCATAATTATAGCTGCAAGTAGTTTTTGCAAACGTACAAAAGTTTATAAGAAGACCTGCAACTATGACCTCAATGCAGTATCCTAAGAGGTCTACGGCTTCTCTACTACTACAACTATACTACTACTACTACCACCACCAACACTCATTTTCTGTTTTAACAATTTTTAGGTGGGTGTGTGTGCTTCTCTCTCTCTCTCTCTTTCTGTTAAATTATCTACGAAAGTCACTTAATTTTATGTGGAAATAAGTTATGTCGTCGTGAAAAGTAGCGCTTATATACGATAAAATCAGCATTTCATTTTCCCGTTACCAAAGTGGATACCCAGCACCAACAGTCCTGAGGTCAGGCTTTTCTATATCTAGTCCATGGAAGATGTTTTTCAGTGTCCGGTGGTCGACTTGGCGGGTTGCCTATACCGCCAGGGGGTCTTTCGCAAAGATCCTAAGTCGAACTTAGAACTCTCTCTTTCTGTAAATTACTGATCTACGAAAGTAACTTAATTTTATGTGGAAATAAGTTATGTCGTCGTGAAAAGCAGCGCTTATATACGATGAAATCAGTATTTCATTTTCCCGTTACCAAAGTGGATACCCAGCACCAACAGTCCTGAGGTCAGGCTTTGTTTATATCTAGTCCATGGAAGATGTGTTTCAGTGTCCAATGGTCGACTTGGTGGGCTGCCTATACCTCCAAGATTCGAAGCTAAGGGGCGTTTTACAGAAAAGGGGAAGGGGGAGGGATGCTAGTTGTCGTCCAGGGCTGGTTGGCTAATAAGTCACTAAGCTGACGAGTTCAAATGAGGGGCACTACCGCTTTGATTAATCCATTAATATGCTTTTTTGTATGTTTTTTGAATAGCTCCTTGTTTTTCCATTTCTTGTATTATTTTGTGTCAATGATGACCAAAACGTTGATTAGAAAATTGAAATGTCAGAATATAGAGGTTTATTAAAAATGGTTTATTCAAATACTTTTCTCGCGGCCGCAAGCCCGAATTGCGAAAGTTTACAATATTACAATGTCATTTCAAGATGTACATTAAAAACATTGACAATAAAAAGGCATTATTAGAGTATCATGTAAAGAATGAAAGCAACTACATGTACTGATCGAGAAATAGCCCTTAAAATCAATAAGACATGTTGAATTAAATAAGGTAAAATATGACGATAGAGGGAAAAGAAAATATGCAATAATGATGAAGGGGAAAGGGAGAGCGAGGATAAACAAAAAAGGAAGAAAAGAGATTTTAAAAAGGAAACATAAAGAGAGAAGAAAAGACGTGCGTGTGTTAGTAGAGAGATGGAGATAGAGAGATAAGAGAGAGAGAGAAAGAGAAAGAGATAGATAGAGAGAGAGAAGGAGGTAGAGAGATAGAGAGAGAGAGAGAGAGAGAGAGAGAGAGAGAGAAAGATATAAACAGAGAAAAGGGGAGGAAAAAAGGAAGAGTTAAAGGAGTAACATGAATATATATACAACAGATGGTAACTTAAAAAAGATGTAAGAAATAACATAATCCTCGATATCAAGATAAAAGTGTAATTTTAGAATTTTTCCTGGTAAACAGAAGGTTGATGCCTTCTTTTTTTCTTTTCTTGGAATTACATTAGTCTGATGAAATATGGAATTGCACTATCCCTTTGCCTGTTTGTTCTGGATCTGAATTTGATTTGTGGGTATGCCTGCATGGGTATGTCTAGTTTGGCGTGTTTTAGGTTTACGGGTTGGGAAGAGATGTCTAAAGTCAGAAGTTGGGGCAGTCAGAAGCACATCAATGTTTGTCTTATGCTTTAAAACAAAAAAATGAATTTCTTAAAGTACTGTTTGCTACCATGTTTACATTGCAAGAAATAAATTATTTGAAGCGCCATAGCGAAAGAGGAATTAAGAAAGTTTTGAACCCCCTCCGTACCTGTACCTGCTACCCCGTCTAAAATATATAGAGATGTTTTTTTGTTTGTTAAGTTTCATTTTAAAGTCATTACGTTTGTTTCATCCAATTTACTAACAGCAGTCAATTAATGCAAATTTAAAAATCATGCGTCCGGTAATTACCGGAAGCATAATTTTGCCATGCAGCCGGTAAATCTGTAAAATAACAGCTTTTTTTTTTTGCCCCATTTTATAAAACCGTTGATGCACAGGTTTAATTCGTGGGTCGATGGAATTGTGTACGTGGTTCCTTTGAATTCATGTGCATGATTTGTATATTGATGACTACCAAAGATATTGACAGCAGAGTTTCATGAACAAATAGCATCCCAGGTAAACTTTGTCCATTTTGAACGACTCAATGTTAAGTGATGTCAAGATTATATCATCATAACAAAGAGAATAATTATCATAAATTTTGTTTGTTAATAAGTCTTTTCTTGTATCTGAGTTGTATTTCCTACTCAAGTGCACATACAATCTATTTATGGGCATGATGATGGGAGCGAACTATTTGGAGCTACATGAATTGCCCTTTGATTGCAAGATTTGATTGTAAGATTTGATTGACTCTATCGACCCCCCGCCTAGGGGTATGTGAGTATAATAGCAATAGTATAATTACAATGACAGACATGTGACTATATCAACAATGATAAAACATATGAAAATATGAACAAAGATAAACATGATTGTGATAATATGAACAATAATAGACATAATATGAAAAATGATACGTACGTGATAATATGAACAAATAAACATATTTACAAATCAAGGCGAACTGGGCGACTCACCCTCCTACCGCTACACGACATTGATTATCATTTTACAGTATTACCATCTACCCTTGGCTCTTAAAAAAAAAATGTGACACATTATTATTCTAACAAATTTGGCTAATTTCTTTAGCTGGCAAGCATGGACTTGATCGCTTCTGGTCGCGTGCACGTGTCTCAACTATCTTTATATTAGGGACTTTTAGATTCTGCACGACGAGAACGTGGACTGCCCTTTTAAGGCAATGTGACGTCACTGCCAGTGCCTTAAAAGGACGTCACATTCGTCCACGTTCTCGTCGTGCATAATCTAAAAGTCCCTATTGCCCCGCCCATCCACGTACATCTCTTGAACCAAGAAGGGATCATTCTCATTGTCATTTAGTTTGATGACTCGGGCCAAAATTTCCGTAAAGTTTAAGTTGTGCAGTATCATTGTGACCCATTTTCTATGAATGTAAATAAGGACAGAGTCCGATTAAGAAAATTATCTTGTTATAGATTCCGTTATATCTTTTTTAAGATGTCCTTGAAAAGGTATCAGGTATCAAGGCCATCGACTTGACTTTTAAAGGTACTATGTCCCATTTGCAGGCCCCAAAAATGAAGAGGTTAAATTCCAACGTCATATGAAAGATATCACATAACTTCCCTCAAAACAAAAGGGCTTGAAAATGTCTTTTTGTGGGAAAATAACGACTGTTAGTTGTCGAATCGAATTTAGCGATCGCGGTTGTTTAATTAAATAGTCTGATTTTATGACCCTTGCACCGAGTGCTGCACAAAGATTCAATCAGTTTATTTTTGGCCATTACAAGAAGTGGGTTATTGATGTAGACAAATGCTCATGTACCCTTTACAGCTCATTTTATGTATGTATACCAAAGAAGAAAAAAGTGAGTCAGTCACTCAATAGTATCTGACAGTGAAGTCTGCAAGTAAACGGGTTTCCTTGCAGATTGAATACTACGATAAGGATTTACGCAAATTTTTGGTTTTAGACAAATATTATAAGAGCGTAAATATAGGGTACCAATGTGAGAAAAAGAGGCCGAGTATATAGTTACGGCATATACGTCATCTGCAATAATCTTCAGCATTGAAGGAGGCAGAATATCTTGAAGAAGAAAAAGAAAGAAAAAAAAAAGAATATAATAAGGCTGAAAAGAGAAAAATTCCGGGAAATATATAATTGTGTTCATAAACGGAGAAAGACAGTCCTTGCCATTTCACTTCGTTTTAGTATTGCCATTATCTTTTTTTCTTCTTCAAATAGGTTTTCTATTAGTTGAAGAACGATTTGTTGTAAGGATAAAGGAAGTTTGAACGACCTTGCCATTTGTGCGTTTGAGTGCTCGTTGTAAACAAAAGAAGACAATGTTTGGCATCCCCGCCTCGCCATTTTCTGTGCGTATATCGTTTGTGTGGCCCACTTTCCTGGTCAAAGAGGGCACAGTATGAACTTAAAGTGGACATAGTAAAGGTAAAGACGAAAATATTAAACTTCAAGGAAAGTGAGCGAATCGGGTGTAGATGAAGTGAGATGAGACGAAATGTTGATCGGACATACTGAAATTATGTGAAATGGCACTCATTCACGTCAATCTCGAGGGACATTACTTGTTATCCTGTATTTTCTCCTTATTCTCTATTGTTACATGTGATATGACCCACATACTCTACTTGGACCTTAACACTGAGAATATACACGCAAACCGTATACAATATAGATTTAAGAGAGGAGATAATGAAAGGGAGAGAGTGAGGGATATGGGGAAGGAGGGAGAGGGGGAGAAGAAATGGCACAGTATAAGAGAGAAAAAGAGAGAGAGAGAGAGAGAGAGAGAGACGGGGGGGGGGGGGGGAGAGAAAAGGATAAATGTATAATTGGTAGGCCTACATAGGGGAGAGTAAGATGACATTATAGGGAAGAGTAAGGGAGAGAGAGAGAGAGAGAGAGAAGGGGGTGGAGAGAAAAAATAAAGAGGGAGAAGGAGAGAGAGAGAGAGAGAGACATTTATAGAGAGGGAGAGGTAGAGCATGGACCTACTACGAATCCATGGGTAGAGACAGAGAGAAAGAGAAAGACAGAAATAGAGGGGAAGAGCAAGAAAGAAAGTGAGAGAGAGAGAGACAGTGATAAAAGGGGGAGGGGTGCTCTTTCATTCTTCACACACATCGACCTTGGCCTTCCAAAAATTGTTAAAGGTAATACAAAGTTTTGGTATGATGTCATGAATTTTGTTCATGAACATTATTGGAAGCATAATGCGAACCTTCAATATTCAGTGATCGTTGTCTCGGTTGAAATTGAGTTTAAAGTTAAGAAATTGTAAATAATAAACTCTTTATGTTGTTTAGCTCCCTCTCAAGGTCAAGATATTAATTACACTACAAAACAATGTTTCTTGACTAAAATCGACCGATTATCTATTCCCGTTTGGAAATTATATACCACAACTCCATATTCTAAGATTTTCATGGTCGCAGCTACCATCGTACGGCCGTAGGCGCTACTTAAAATTTATAAAAATTTAAAGGGAGCACCGGTGAATTTGTAAATACATTATTTTTCGAAAGCGAAAGTGTTTTAGGGGCTAATTTTCTAGTGCTTATAATACATCCACATGCAGGGGCATCCAAATATTTCAAAATTGTAAAGAATCACTATCCACCAAATTTTCAAAATTTTCCAAAAGTTTGTATTACCTTTAATTACCACATTCTGAGAGCAGACGATCTATGAATGTTATATATCGCGTCATTGCCCTTTCCACGTTTGCGCGCCCAAATACAGATCACAATTATACGGTAGCATCGTCCTTGCCAATGTTGTAATACCATACATTTTGACAGACGATCTATTAATCTAATGTGAAGGTAATGCGTCCTTCCCCTTTGCCACGTTTGCGATTCTCAGAAGTAAAATGAAACAACACTCAAGAAAAAAGACTCTTGCGTCAAAAAGGGATTAATGACGATTATAGTATTAGGCTTCGGCGATAAAGTAGGCTATGCTTGAAGAAGAAAAAAACCGACCTTAACCTTCTGAAGGCGGACCTATGATCCATCGAACGGGAGGGCGCGAGGGGGCGGGGGCAGTGTTTGAAATTCGAAAAATAACCATAGAAATTAACAATTTTTGGGGTGAGCGGAGTATCCAGAAGCTAAGGTATATACAGAAACCTTTTTTTTCGTGCTACCTAAAGTTTTTGGAGTAAAAAGGCACACGATAAAAAAAAATTTAAAAAATTTTTAAAAAAAAATCAGAGTCAGAGACCTTTTTCACTTGGATTCGAATGAAAGTGCCCCCCTATATAGTAGCGCAACCGTAGAACTTATTCCCTTTTTGGCCCCGTCGACGTCACATACCTATTTTGGCTCTATATCAGAAAACACACACACACACCACATGCATGCTAAACGGTTTGGAGAACTGTCAATTTATTGAACCGACCTACATTTACTGATAAGGAGGAGGGGGATCATGTTCTAGAGATATACTTTGTTGACTTACTGTCATGTCCCCATTGGGGTGGGGCCTATGAATGATTGATAGCTCCAGTGATCATGGACTATTCACTATGAATGACTGCAGACGACACGAGCTCATAAGGCCCGCCCACAAAATACCTTGCCATTACCCCGTCACAACGCACTTCACCTCACGGACTTACTGACTGCTATTCCTGTTCAACAGTTCAATCATACGTCAACCAAAAAAAAACACTCCACTTATATAATAGAGCGATATCAAACAAACTTATTATCCAATAAAAGTAGGTGAACAAACTAACATCCCATACCACCAGCTACTGGCCAGAAAATTGCGAGATGTAATCTTCTCATATTCTTGACGTGAAATGATCTAATAAACGTGAGTAATGAGTAGCGTTGCTTTGTGATTGAAGACATTTAACAACTAAGCCCTATATCTTTACTACAAAACTAGACATCAGTGCATCTAAGCTCCAGATTTACTCGAGAAAGAGTGAGAAGGAAACCTTGTAGATACAGAGACGGAAGAAGGACATAGAAAGACTAATCGACAGACACGCATAATTATACAGACACTAGCTGAGATGGAGAAGAGCGAGATCAGCTCATCACAGCTCGAATCGTCTTTGCTTTATCCAAGTTCATTCACAATCAGTTTTATTATGTGTGATAACTCTATACCTGGTGTACCGCCTTGTCCGTTCTCTAAGGGAAAAGAAGGATGATGGGAGAAGGTACCCTCCTGGGCCCAAGGATTGCCCCTCATAGGTTCACTCCTCGATTTACGCTCCGATGTTTTGATGAAAATGAAGCGGTTCGCCGACGAGTATGGCAGCATTTACACCATAAACGTGAGTAACTTGTCAAATTTCAATCAATTCCTTTGAATGAGGTATCATATTAAAGTTAACTTTTTACTCCTTACAATGAAGGGTTGTGTTTTTACCATAGCAGGTCACAAATACTGGAGAGGGAAAGAGAAAGAGAGAGAGCGAGAGAGAAAGATGGGAGTTTTTTTTGTGGAAACATCGAGTTTTCAGATAATACGTTTAAACAAGGTCTCCCCTATACCTTGCCATGCTTTCAGGGAGTATCAACTATAGCTATTTTAACGTTGGTCAATAATCTCTATTGATAGCAGGGCTTTTGACGTTTGGTAAGGGTATTCACTTGGCATTGCGAAGCAAAATAGACAATTATTGCTTATACTCAGAAGCCAAATGTGTCTTGATCCTGTTTATGCCCCATCTATTGCCTTTTAAGAACGTAATCTGGCCGTCTTATAGGATGGATATTACTTGCATGTCTTCGTGTGCATATACAGCTGCAAGTAGTTTTTGCAATCGTACAAAAGTTTATAAGAAGACCTGCAACTATGACCTCAATGCAGTATCCTAAGAGGTCTATGGCTTCTACTACTACTACTACAACTACTACTACTACTACTACTACTACTACCACCAGGCCTACGACTACTATCACTATTCACTCATTTCTGTTTTAACTATATTTAGGTGTGTGTATGTGTGTGTGTGTGTGTGTGTGCTTCTCTCTCTCTCTCTTTCTGTAAATTACTGATCTATAGATCCGAAAGTCACTTAATTTTATGTGGAAATATGTTATGTCGTCGTGAAAAGCAGCGCTTATATACGATGAAATCAGTATTTCATTTTCCCGTTACCAAAGTGGATACCCAGCACCAACAATCCTGAGGTCAGGCTTTTTTTTAATATCTAGTCCATGGAAGATGTGTTTCAGTGTCCGATGGTCGACTCGGCAGGCTGCCTATACCTCCAAGATTCGAAGCCAAGACGCGTTTTACAGAAAAGGGGATCGAAGGGGGAGGGGTGTTAGTAATTTTTGTCGTCCAGGGCTGGTTGTCTAATAAATCACAAAGCTGACGAGTTCAAATGAGGGGCACTACCGCTTTGGGCTTTTAATCCATTAATATACTTTTTTTTTAATAGCACCTTGTTTGTCCATTTCTTGTATTATTTTGTGTCAATGATGACCAAAACGTTAAAAAGAAAAAAATTAAATATGACAGAATCTGGAGGTTCAACCAAAATGGTTTATTCAAATACTTTCCTTACGGCCGCAAGGCCGAATTGCGAAAGTTTACAATTAAAATGTCCGTTCAAGATTTACATTAAAACATTGACAATAAAAGGCATTATTAGAGTATCATGTAAAGAATGAAAGCAACTCATTGGAATGATCAAGAAATAGCCCATAAAATCAATAAGACATGTTGAATTAAATAAGGTAAAATATGACGATAGAGGGAAAAGAAAATATCCAATAATGATGAAGGAGAAAGGGAGTGCGAGGAGAAACAAAAAAGAAAGAAAATAGATTTTTTAAAGGAAACATAAAGAGAGAAGAAAAGACGTGCGTGTGTTAGTAGAGAGATGGAGATAGAGAGATAAGAGAGAGAGAGAGAGAGAGAGAGAGAGACAGACAGAGAAAGATATAAACAGAGAAAAGGGGAGTAAAAAAAGGAAGAGTTAAAGGAGTGACATGAATATATATACAACAGATGGTAACTTCAAAAATATGTAAGAAATAAGATAATCCTCGATATCAAGATAAAAGTGTAATTTTAGAATCTTTCCTGGTAAACAGAAGGTTGATGCCTTCTTTCTTTTCTTGGAATTACATTTAGTAGTTTGATGAAATATGGAATTGCACTATTCCTCAGCCTGTTTGTTCTGGATCTGAATTTGATTTGTGGGTATGCCTGCATGGGTATGTCTAGTTGTGCGTGTTTTAGGTTTACGGGTTGGGAAGAGATGTCTAAAGTCAGAAGTTGGGGCAGTCAGAAGCACATACATCAGCCTTTTCACACACAGCTAAAATTCATCGTATCTAGAGATGATTAGAATCATCGTAAAGTTTTAAACATGTTTATAGACAAAATTTCCCAGTGTGAACATCGTTTATACGATGTTGGGATAGATACGAAGTCGCGATCCATACGCCCCTAAAAGCAGGCTGCAGATACGAAGTTCGTATCTAGTGAGCTTGACATTTTGTGTGTGAAAGGTTATTCGTGTTTAAACGTGTTTAAACTGGATGGAGCGTGCGCTTTGATTGATATGACATGACCTTCAATGCGCAATGGTTAATTTTGTTTTGTAATTATTTGTTTTGTAAAAATTTGTTTTGTAGTTAATCACGAAACGATTAACGATCGCACCGAAATTTCTGTGTGTGAAAGGCTCGTGATTAGTTTAAACACGTTCGAAACACGTTTATACTAGTCATGTTTATAGAAATTTAGCTGTGTGTGAAAAGGCTGCATGTTTGTCTTATGCTTTAAAACAAAAATGAATTTCTTAAAGTACTGTTTGCTACCATGTCTACATTGCAAGAAATAAATTATTCGAAGCGCCATAGCAAAAAAGTAAGTAAGAAAGTTTAGAACCTCCTCACTTTGTTCACTTTTCTGGACGTACCTGTACCTGCTACCCCGTCTAAAATATATTCACAAATCAGGGCCCGCAGAACACGGGGCTCAAGCACAAATTTATAACAAGCCTAGTGGACATTTAGACCAATGCAAATCATTCAAATTCAGTATATTTTCACTGTATTCCAGTGCGCGCGCGTGTGTGTGAGGGTGTGCGTATGTGGGAGTGGGGTGTACGTGTGGTAGTTAACTTTCTTATATCCATTAAATGTTTTTAGTCATGAGAATCAATAATTCAGATTTAGACAAAGATGATAATCAAATTACAAAGAAGAAAGATATCTCGTTTTTTTAACAAAGTAAGACAAAAAAGTTGTACACAAATTAGAAATATATGAATAATATTCTCAAATTTATCAATATTCAGTCGAAGATTGATGTCATTATTTTGTAATCAATTAATAGAAATTATCATATCAACATTCACTGAAAATATTTCATTAGAAAGTATAAGTTTGACATATATTAAAGAACTTGATTGACCAATTATCTTCATAAAGTAGGGGGGAAAATTGATATAATGTATTTCTTGCGTTAAAGTAATGACAATCTCTATTTTCTGATAATAGAGAAGTTAGAGAAAAATATTCAAAGCGGGAGTTATAAATATTTTTCTATACCTTTAAACTTTAAATGTCAAGTTTGCGGATTTATCGCGAGAGGTGTGCGTAAAAAGGAGGACGAATGTGTGTGCGTAAAAAGGAGGACGAATGTGTGTGCGTATTTAGGACGCGTGCGTGTGTAAGTTGAGAGATAATAGGATAGGGAGGGCTCTCGGGTGATGATCCTCAAGTCTATTGGAGTTCAGGAAATTGATTTAGTATATAGGGTTAATGAGTGTTTGTGTGGGTTTTGTTGTTGTCTGCAGTAGATGTTTTTTTTTTTTTTGGTCATGATCCCCTCTGTATTTCCAAGAAAAATGCAGTGAGGGATGAATGGTTACAATTGTATAATTTATTTAGAAAATACAGGGCGGGAGCGTTCGCTGATTATGCTTACAACTACAAGGATACTGCGCTCAAGATTTTGTCTCTCTCTCTATATTCAGTCGCTTGTCGCTTTGAAAAAGCTAGGGTGTCTCGGGGGGGGGGGGGGGGGTGATAGGAAGAAAACAAATAACAATGTTAAATAAGGATCTGGCGGGAGAGAAGAAGATAAAGACACAAAGAAGGAACAAGAACAAAAGTTAACCCGGAATGAATTATGTATTATGAGGTGCGTTGTGGACAGGCGGCGATATCCTTTCACGGCCCCTAGGAATTGAGGGGGGTGTCCCCCCCCCCGGATCGCCGCCCCTGATTGTGGGGGAGGGGCGGGATGGGTTGTCAGTTCGGAGCCATGAGCTGGGTCGGAGGGTGTACTGAAGAACTGTGGTAGATGAATTATATTGAATTTGTATGGCTTATGGGTGAGTGTGTGGGTATACCGTCTGTGTTGTTGTCTGGTGGTGAGTGAGGGGGTGTCTGTTTCTGCTTATTCTCACAAGTTACAACATGGTACGCATGAATTAAAACTGTTGAGGTTAATAGATGTTCATAAGTTCATGGAAACTTTACAATTGGTGATAAATTCTTACTGTTTTTTGTTTGTTTAAGTGTATGCATAGAAAGAGAAGAAAATCAATGGATAGTGTTTATAAAGTCATGGAAACTTTACAATTGGTGATAAATTCTCACTGCTTTTTTTGTTTAAGTATGCGTATATAGATAGAAAAGAAAATCAATAGTAGTGTGAATTTTATTTTGGTAAATATTAGAGGTTTAATGGATAGGACTAAGCGATTAACTATTTTTAATTGGATTAAATTACACGGGTGACCTTTTAAAGCTCGCGGGCCACAGCTAACGATTAGCATAACTTGGCGGGCCGTTGGTAGTCTTCTCCCCCCCCCCTCCACACACACACTCATGCAATACGTGTACACGGCCTGCAATTTTGCAAAAACAAACAAGCAAACAACAAATCAGGTCGAGAAATATGGGGCTAACTTTTTCAGTTTTTTTTTAATTTGATGGACAAGTTTCAGCAAGTCAGACCGGTCACTATAATTTGTCAAGTCTTTGTTTTCTAGCTTCACCCTATAACTCACCATAATTTGCTAGATTCAGCGTGTCATAATGTCTTGCTATATTGTTAACCTTCATTACATTCACACTCTGGTGACAAATGAGGCAAATTGGGTTACCTTTCTCTTCTATGAAGAAATACTTCAGAGACCAATCTGATTTAAAGTTTCTTCTTTCATTAGAAACTTTCCTTTTCTTCGCAGGTCTCGAAGTCGATGCCTCGAAATCACAAATTGAAATTAACACGGCGAGTGATGTTGATGCCGTTAATGTAGTGTAAAGAGAGGGAATTTGAGGAGTTATGTATTACCCAAGTAACGAGTCAATATGTTGTGAATGATGAAAACAAATTATGGAAATAGAGATAGTTGTGTGTATTTTTTTTAACCCTATTTCATCGCTACTACGCGGGCCGCATTTCATTTATGAGCTGTTTTTATAATTACTTTTTCAAAGCTCCGCGGGCAACACCAGTAGAAGAGCTCGAGGCCCGCAGACACGTAGACAAGACGGGCTATACGAATAATTGCATTTGGAGAAGCGATACGTTTAATTGATGATATGTTCTGTTTTTTAATGAGGATTCAGATGATAAAGTTTGTATTAATTTTATTGCAGTTGATTTCAAAAAAGCATTCGATTCCGTATCTCGTACTTTCCTCTTTAGAGTCTTAGAATTTGTTTGGGTTCGGTCCCTTATTTTGTTCGTGTGTGAAAACTATTTACAGTTATATAGGTAGTTGTGTTATGAATGGGGGTTTTGCTACTGGTTATTTTGATATTAAGCGAGGTGTCAGGCAAGGAGATCCACTCTCGCCCTATCTATTTTTATTCTCGCTACTGAAATATTGGCAACAGTAGTGAGGAATGATGAGGTTATTATTATTAATATTCGAGGAATTGAAGTTAAACAAGATTTATATGCAGACGATATGACAATATTTGTAGGAAATAAAGAATCTGTAGAAAGAGTTGAGGAGATTTTTTAATGTTATTTAAGAAAATAAGTGGTTTACGGATTAATGCAGAATAAATTTCAAATTATGAAATTAGGGAAAAACAAATACAAATCAGGAAAATTTCCCTTTAGGAATTTGATTAAAGATATTAGATTTTGGGAGTGTAGTTTGCGTAAGACTTCAGAATAAGAGAGGAGTTGAATTATAAGGAGATTTTAAGCAAGATTAAAAGACTTCTCGGATGGTGGAAACAGAGGGACCTCACGGTGTTTGGAATTTTTTTGTTTTATTAAAAACATATGCATTATGTAAATTTAATTACCTTTTTGCTTCACTAGTGGTTCCAAAGTGGGTCATATCGGCAAAAAAAAAAAAAAAAAAAAATGTTTTTAATTTATTTGGAACGGGAAAGATCGATCAATATTGTATTAAGGTTAAAATGAAGGTGGGGGGGGGGGGGGGGTGAAAAGACTATTGTACGGAGAAAAATCAATGAGATGGAAGCTATACTTTGATATCTGCTTAAAGATGGTAGATTTATTTTCTTGTATAACTGTGATTCCAAGTTAATAAGTCATGGAGGGCGCTATTTTAATTGCTGCCCAGCCGAAGATTTTGTGGCTTTACATTTTTAAACATTTTCCACTGTGTTCCTGTTGTGACTGTTTTGCTATTGTCTTCGTCAATATCTCCTTGATTATTCACTGTGAATTGCCATTCATATTTTGTAATCTAATGCGATATGAATATTGCAAAATTGTTTACTTTACTTGTATTCAAAAGATTTGTTGCTGAGCTAGCGCCATGAGCGTCCCTGGACGGTGTGTGCGCTCTATAAATTTACACTATTATTATTTATTATTATCAATGTAAACTTAATTGTATTTTACCAAATCAATTTGTTAATGTTATGCATTTGTATGTATCAATTGTCATTTCAATTTGTTTCAGCCTCTGGCTGCTATTTTGAATGTACGTTTTTATCAATAAACCATATCAAATCAAATCAAAAATAAGTTTCAAAGTACCCAAGTTCTATTTAGAAATGATAAAAGCATGGGAAGAGTTAGAAGGTTGTAGGAATTCTGAAGAAAAGTTGATGAGGATTTGTTTAAATGTAATATAATTTCTGCTCAAAATAGCATGCGGTCAATATCTCATTTTCAACATTTAGGATTAAAAGGAAACAAAATTGTTGATGCATCGAGTACTGGGGAAGCTATTTTGAGAAACAGAAAAAATGATAACTGACGTTTAGTGGATGTAAAAGAGTATGATATTTTAATGCAGTTTAACTGTACTGTGAAGCTCCTCAGATATTAATTATTGAGGAAGGTTTATGAATATTCTATAGAGAAGTTACAAAATGTATTTGTTTTGAAGATTCACGAGAGACGGGGATTATCAGATTTTTCAATTGAGGTATATAGGGAGATATTTAGTAGGCCTATATAGGACAGTTACTCTTGTTAACCGACTAAGAGAAATTCAGTAAAAAACTGCTTTATGAAGCAATATATACTAGAAAACACTCATTGAGATTCGGCTTTGTTGAAAATAAATTGTGCTTATTTTGTAAGCAAAAGTTTGAAACATATTTACACTTGTTCTGGGAGTTTGTACATGTACATGTTCAAATGTTATGGCAGAATGTAATAGCTAAGTTTGAGCTAAGGGAATTAAGGTCTGTCGATTGGGTGGATATTCACTTAGAGTTGTCTGATAATTCCCCACGAATAAAGATATATAATACAATCACTTTTGCAATGAAATATTGGACATATAAATGCAGGGGAAAGTCCGTAAGATCGTCTTTGGGTGATTTTCAAAAACTAACTGCTGGAATTTAGGGAAGAAGAAAAGAATATGCCAGGGAGGGGAGGTAAATTAGCCTTACATTGACAGAAGTTGGAACAAGTGAAGTTTTCATGAACTTTTAATGGATTATTGTAGCCTTGTTTTAATCATGTATTCATTTTTGAATTATTTTTATTATTCTGTCGCTCCACTTTGGGGTATTCTTAGGAGGCTAGGAACAGTACGTGTGTGTATGGACGTGTGGTGGGCATGTGTGTGTGTGTGGGTGTGTGTGTGTGTGTGTCGCATGGCGAGGAGGGGCGGGGGTAGTAGTTTGTTTGGTTGGATGGGTTATTTGTTTTGTTACATCCGATTTCATTTTTTGTTCATCAATCGTACAATATACGTGCTAAAAATGTATTGAATTACGTCTAGATGAAAAACAACTGTATTTCTAAGAATAAATTGTATTGTTTCGGAATCGATGGAAAAAAAACATGGAGAAAAAAAGGTGTGTGTGTCTTCTTTTCTATCAGCATACTTGTCAGCAAAGTTGGGCCAGACCGATTATGCTGACGTCTTCTCTCATTCAACATGTTGTTTAAAAAGAAAAAGAAAAAGATTAATAATAAGGGCATCAAATCCCGAACTCCTTATTTATCCGTGACTTTGATGATCAGAGAATAACCTACCACTATAAATAAGGTTGGCCCCATATGTTGCCATTAACGATTCGATGAAGACCAATAACTTGTTTTCAGAAGCATTTAAATAGATTTTGGTTGTGTGTCCGTAAAATAGCACTATAACGAGTTTTCTTTTCACCACAGCACACGTTAGAGTAGGCCTTTTTAAAAATATAGTATACCTGTGCTTTATAGATCGATATCATCATTATCATAATAATATTACTACTACAATTATTGTCATTATTATTATAACTATTATCATTATTATCATTTATTTTTTAAACAAATAACAAATTATTATCATCATCATCACCATCATGAATGTATCTGTATCATCACTTCATGTTTTTTCAATTGTGATATCACAAAATTTCTGATGTGAAAAAGAAAGTGTTCCATTCAAATCTGATACGCTTCAATAGAACAGTTTCATCTTTCACGTCATGAAATATTTTTACTTTATCACTCATAAACATCAATTAGGCCTTTAAAAAAAAGATGTTGTATTGCCCTTTAGGTGCCAAAGCATGGGTCGGTCGGTCGGAAATCTTTGGGCTGATATTTCTCAGTTTTGAATACTTTAATACATTTTTTCCTAAAAAACGGTTAAAAAAATGAAATAAAAGCCGATCGTAGATTTCAAGGTGTTTGGGTCGGTCGCAAAGGGCAATACAACATCTTTTTTTTGTTTATCAGGAGAAGGTAACTACACGTGGTTGCGAAGCACCCTACACCATAACACCATGGTGTTTAAATGTGATGGACCATAATTGTACCCAAAGTGATTACCCCCAGTGATTAAAAAGGACAAGAGTAAATACGTCTGTCTGGAACTGATCCAATGGAATTTATTAGGCAATCAACTTTTTTAAATACAAAAATATACATGTATATGATGTATTGTCTATTAAAGTGTGTACTTTGTTGTAGGTGTTGACATGGTTTAAGTAATACCGTCAAGTAAAACCAGCGTGACATACTGTATCAGTGTTTGAACATTTCATTACATTTTTTGATAATTTAATGTAATTGTATATGATTATTTTAACTTATTTTACTTTATCATTCGTGTTTATTTGTAATGCTCAAGTTGGGACCGACAAGCCTGGTGGTTCTCAACAATAAAGAAGTCATCAAGGAGGCCTTTGTGACCAATGCAGCATACATGAGTCATCGTCCCCAAGTCATGTTCGATACTCTGAAACAATCAAACGGTAAGTGTTATGTCAGTCAAGGGCGTGGGGTCTCTGTTGACACAATGTTCATATAAGTGATGGGGCTAAAGGGGTGGAGCTAAAGGTGGTGGGGCTAAAGGAGTGGGGCTAAAGGGGTGGGGCTAAAGGGGTGGGTAAGGCTGATTCAGTTTAAACAATTGTTCACAAGAGTTTAAGGCGACCATATCAAATACCAGTACAGTCATGAACAGAACCTCCATAGAGAGGCGTGAGTTCGAATCCCATTGGTCCAGACACCCTGGTTACTACAGAAGAATAAAAGGGTTGGATTTAAGAGTCAGTGGTATTTATTACAACCGGGTGGGATATTTTAAGAATTCTTTGTTCTAGAATGTGGATGTGCTGTCTCGATACTGTAACTTAAAAAAAGGGTAACTTTCTATTAAAAGGAATCAACGCCGGTTTGTGTTTCTACATTCTGTTAGCTGTCACCAAAGACACATCCTAGCAAAAGTGGGATTTTTTTTTCCCTCCCACACTGAAAAGATAGTGAGATTTAAAATAGTATAATTGAGTATTTCAGTTTTTATAAAAAGTTGATTAGAATCATATTCTGCTGATCATGCTTTTCAGAAAGGGAAAGTTAAATCTATTCAGACTAAAGAACGTGCTGACAAATTCAAATATACAAAATGTCCTTGAACTAAGTTTAAAACAAGACTTTGGAGTGGGAGTGTCTAATCTCTATACAGTGCCTCCAGTCGGTTGATAGCCACATGACAACTTTTATTCAACTGAACTTACTACCAAGGTGGAAGGAGGGTCCCTTCTGTTCACCAAACGTTCACAAAGCTACTGCCCAACAATTTAGTTTCATGGATGTTTTTTTTTTATATCATACACCTTCATTCAAATTGGCTTTTGCACCAATGTTCTATTTTATCTGAAAAGTAAAAATATTTTTCATATTCATCTTTCAAACTTAACCCTCGCATTAAATCTAACGTCCTCTCTGTTTCAATAGGAATCATCTTGAAGCAACCAGGTGACTTACATCGCAAAAACCGGAACTTCCTCTCCACCGGCTTTCGTATGATCAAACTGGGAGTTCCAGAGTTCAGTTATCACCTCCACCCCCACATTGACAACTTCAAAGACAAGTTGATAGCTTCAAAAGGCCAGCCGCTACCCATCTGTTCAACCAGTCACTGTCTCCTATTCGAAATCTTCACTGACTTGATGCTAGGTGAGGTGCCTGATCCTAATTCCGAGAAGGTCAATAAACTATTGGATATCCTCTACATAGCCTTGTCACCGAATCCCATGTTGGTGTTAGTTGGGAATCTGATTCCAAATTGGGTCAAGTCCGCTCTGAGCAACTGGATCGACATGTCTGACTGTCTTGCCAAGGTAACCCGTTATCTCAAAGAACATATCCACCAGCACAGAGAAACCTACGAGGGTGATCCTACAAACCTTATCGATGCATTCTTGCACAAAGAAAAGCTAGAGTTGGAGAAAACCAGCAAACTAAGAGAGGACAGTGACAGTGAGGATGAGAAAGCTGCCAAGGGGACATCATTCATGGTGGAGGACCAGGAGGAAAATGAGAAAAGCCTTGCAGCTATTTTGTTGGATGTCTTTCAGGCTGGATGCACCAGTGTAGTTGCTTCTTTGCAGTGGCTTCTGCTAGACCTAGCTGTTCATCAAGATGTTCAAGAAAAATTGAGGATGGAAGTCGACAGAAATGTTGAGCAAAGTAAGTCTAAATGGACAACCTAGACAAGAGTCAAAGTTATTACTGGCACAGCCTTTCATCAGAGCTTTATTTGAGTGGTTAAAAAAAAACTCCCAAGTAAATATTGAGCTTCAATTCGATTAAATATTTTTTCTTTAAAAAACTGCTCTTGAAAGTTGTAATCTAAACTGACTAATTATGTTTATCAATTTACATAATCATTGTATCTATGGTGTTGATATTTGTTATCAGAAAAATAAAATACATGAAAAAGATAGCATTGTTAGATTCAAAATTGATCAATTGGATGGCTGCAACCTACTTTGTTTTTATCACACAGGGTCCGGATGGATATTTTAAACTATGCATGTACTGGGCTTAAATTTTAAATAGGCAGCAGACCCCATACACTGTCCAGCCATGTAAAAGGTTTATTTGAATGTAACTCTTCCCCCTCCCATCAACATTTTCCAGGAAACCAGCGCCCCTCTCTTCTCCTAAGGAGCGACAACTTTCCGTACACCAAGGCAGTCATGCTGGAGAGTATACGCCTTCATCCTCCCGCCCCACTGGGTGCCCCACACTGCGCTTCACAAGACACCAAACTTGCTGGTTATGACATCGATAAGGGCACCATCATTCTCCCGAACTTCCTCATGGCCTTGCAAGACTTCAACCAATGGGACGATGCCGGCGAATTTCGGCCAGAACGTTTCCTCAATGAGGACGGGACCCTTGCAACCAGAGAGACCCTTGGATTTTCTATAGGTTAGTTGATTTGAAGAGACAACTCTGAACAATTGAGTTCTACGACACATGCTTCTGTAACGACTGTTCCGCAGTTAAGTTCCTGTACTAGCCGAATGCGTAACTTCAAACCCGGACCAAACACTAACCCTAATCATCATCTTCAACCTAACTAAAACCCAAATAGCAACTCCTACATCTTGACAAAGCATGGAGCAAGTGTCACTGGAGCAGATTACCTTTATTTGTCCCTAATTTAGCTCCACTTCTAGGGTGCCATGCTGTTTGCAATAGGGTGTAACAACGTTCTGGTTGAAACACCTTTTCACCCATAACGTTGCAATATTGAGCCTTAAAAGGTCTATCAATAGAACTTTCCAACAGGTGCAAAAAATGCCCCATTATGGATTCAGAAGAATTAGAATCACAATTTACATTCTTAAGATTACTGCAACATCAGGAAACACAGATGGACTGGTTTAATAGGAAAACACAAAAAATAGATCAGCTAACAGAGCTCTCCTCTCCACAGTACATCATCTCTTCAGAAAGCATAGGAATGTTCAACCTTCTCTAACTCTCAGCAGACGATATGTCAGTTAAAATAATCATATTCAATTAATTCATTGTGCATTAGAAACAAAGGATAATGATCCCATTTGTAATTTTTGTCCCAATTATTCTCTTAACTTGAAAGATAAATTTGGATGTCTGAAATCATTGTGAAAATTGCTTAAATTACTCTCTGTTGACAAATATGAGAAACGTTGTTATTTCTGTCTTTTGTCCTTGTTCAGGTCCTCGTCTGTGCCCGGGAAAGCTTTTGTCAAACACGGTGATCAGTTCCATCTTGACCGATGTCGTACAAGACTTTACACTTCATCTTCCGCCAGATCACAATTTCTCCCTGGAGGGAAATCCTGGAATCATCTACAATCCTCAACCTTTCTCCATCATTGCTAAGCAACGCACAAGTTGATCCACAGACAGCAATCACGAGGAAAATCTAGGATAATCTATAGATTTACTCTAGACTTATATCAGTGATATAGATGTACGTGTATCATCATTGGCAAGTGTATTCAAGAAATGCTTAGAAGCAAAATCACAATTGTATGAAGTATAACCTCAGACTCACTCATCAATCATGTAAAAAAAAAAAGTTTAATTACAGTCTCAAAAGAATAGAAGATAAACATATTTTCTTGCTTCAATAGCACACTTTCCTCTTTGAAGTCATGTGCATCAAAGAGGAGGAGCAAGAATAATATAATACAATATAATGGAGAATAGGGATAGATTTGAAATTTAGGAATAAAATATCAGAATAGTGATAGAGCTTCATAGCCTTTCAAACAACTTGAATTGGGTAATAATAGAAAAGCCAGAATAACAGTTAGCAAAAGTTTGAACAAATAGTATATTTATGCATTTTTTAATGTTGAGATCACCAAATGTATATGAATCTCCACTTTTTGAACTGCTTATTTGACTATGATGTTATTGGGGACAACTTTCCCATTTGTTGTACGCTAAAATATCATGAATGTTCAGTTTTCTGACAAAAGGGCTCTCCTTTGGAGCTGTACCGGTACTCAAAATACACAATGCATAACATGTTGTCATATGTGCTCCAAAAGCAAAGTTAGAAAAATAATTTTACCCATATTTTTTTCTTGGTAAAAATGACAGTGCTGTCAGACACTGCATCATAATGATGTTGCCAAATTGCCCATTTGAAACTTCCATATTATCTGTTCAGAACAAGTTAAAGATAAAGTTGAGTTCTAGTCATGTGATTGCATTGTGAAAGAAACGGTGTGGAATCTATCAGAAAAGGTTGATCATCTAGTATATAAGTATTCGTGTGTATTGCAAGGTTCTGGAATCATCAAAATGATAAGAAATTTGGCCAAATCTTGGCAAAGTTACAAGCACTGTACACAGAATGATGTATATGGGACTACACAAGCACATGGCGAAAAAAACCTACCCCCCGATTTTTACGATGTTTCATGTCATATTTAGAATATAAAGGCATTTGAATAGCCATGCTTTTCTGGGAACATGTTTAATCTGATGTTCTTCCACCCTTGCATAATAACAATGACAACGCTCACAAATTATTTTTTACCTCTTCCCAGAACTCAACCTTCTCTTTAAAACCCACACACACATCAATCTACTCCCACTTTTTTTTTGAGGGTTTCATTTATCATTCATCTCATCAACAACATAGACACAGGAAACCATAGACTTTTCAGTATAAGGAAGAGATTTACATTGTTAACAAGGGAAGCTAAAAAGAAATCAAATGAAATCATCATTAGGGAAACTCATCACCGAAGAAGGGATTTACATATATTTATTATGCATTCATTTACATTTGACATTTAGCTGGATGAAGCAAATATATGCAGTACTTGACCTACTTTAATGGCTACACAAAAAGATATATATTGCAGTACTTGCTCTTTATACGAGTGACTTTTATTGTATGGTGAAATGCATATTTTAACTTTATCTTCATCTTATTTGATTTGACTCATTCTAATCATTTTAATGCTTAGAAAATGTGGGTGAAAATTCATGTAAATAGGACGATTGATTGTTGAAAAACAAAAAAGAACATCAGAAGAGTAATGGACTTGTCTTTTCACGATTGAAAGTATTGATTATTTGTATTCAAATCTATAATCATGTAATTTCACATTTATTATATTTATGATATTCAACCAACCATTTATGTATTGATGTTTACTTTCATCCAAAACCAGTCCACTATCATTTACTTGCTTGCAGAATAAGTGATATAACATTATTGAATACTGAATTGGTGAGACAATAATCAAATACTTGTTCATAATTTTACAAATTGTAATTCTCTCAGTCAATTTAGCATCAGTGTAATAGCCTTATCCATAGCATGACAAATATTTGTAAACCCTAAATTTCATCCCAAATCAGACTTCAACAACAAAACAAAAATTATCTTTTTTATATTCTGTTGGTATTTCATTCATGTTTGTTTGTGATTGTATAAATAGTGTGTACAGTGTTCAGTGTACAGATTTTAAGTTATTTTCTAATTTTTGTAATGAGCACATTCCATTTTCCTCCAACCTTTCATATATTGTATCGTTTTAAAATACATAGTACAAGCATACCGGTACTTTAATGTTCAGAATTTCATCGTTGGTCAAACAGTTTTTGAGCGTCAAGTAATGCCTGACTGAAATGCTCCCCAGGGAGTGGAGATTGTGCACACTGTATGTGCGGACAAGTATTGGATCCAATGACCGGGTAATAATGCTTAGAGACATTTGTATTAAGCGCTTTATTAAAGCAGAATATTCTTATTATTATTATAGAAGTGCCATGTTTTTTGTGTAAAAAGGTTAAAATAATATCTATAATAAAGTATATCTTACACAAAAGTACAATGCATTGTATCAATTCTTATTTACCTGTGATATACCTCAAAATGTTATAAGGCCCTTGTCAAGAGTGTCAAAAAACAACAACAAAGGCACAATGACTGTAATTTTACAAGGTCAAAGTTTGTACATCATTACCCATTTCTCAACTCCAATATCTCTCAGACCACTTTCAGTACCTCACAATTATTTAAATTATTATAAACACACCACTTGAATATTTTGATCTGTTGTACTTTAAATCAATTAAAGTCATACATATAATGGTCTGTTGACACACATTTTTTTTTTCTTCAGTGATACATTGCACATATTTAAAGATAAACTCCAGTACTGGTAAAAACAATAATTAATTCTCACAGAATCAAACGAAACTTACACTGAATGTTCAAGATTACAAATAAATGACATGTGCCAAACAATTTTGGAAGAAAATGTATACTGGCTGAGTAATGAGCATAGAAAGACAAGGAAACCAAGGTAGTGCCATCCCCGACACCATGTGTGTTGTCCCATATATAGCTTTCTATGTGAGTGTTTGTTACTTTACCAAGACTCGATCAAATTTATTATGATTTTGATGACTCCCGAACCTTGCAGTGCACACCAATACTTACATGCTACATGATCAACTGTTTCTGATCCTTTCACACCTTTTCCTTCACAATGCAATCGCATTACCAGTACTAAAGTTTATCTTTAATCATCACTTTACACCATACACCTGATTAATACAATAACATTTGATTGACAAAATGAAATAAACCCATATATACCATACATACTCATCCGAAACATCAAGATAGAGCACAAGTGCGCCCTGTTTAGGGCCAACTAATCCTGTCAAAATGGATAGGTAGTGTTACCGCAAAGTCGCAAACCTTGTTCAAATTTTTTACGAATTCATGTACATAGTTTCAATCTTCAAAGGTCTAGAAAAATGTATTTTCAAGCTCAAATTTATGTTCTGAAAATAGTCTTGATCCTAACAGAATGTATATATTTACTGGAAGAATGTAATCAAATTTGTATCTTTATTTTCTTTATTGATATTAAATGACTTCCAATCAATAGGGTAACCACATGTTTTCTGCCATGGTAAATCTATTATTCCTTGCAATTCATTTACATTTCTTTCCCTTTAATGTGCTACAGTCTAATGGAAACACAAACTTTATTTTACAAAAAATAAATGTCGCATCTACTCATCGACGTTTACATGATTGGCAAAATATGAAGTTCAACAGATATTTTTACAATTCATGATTTAAGTCAATAATATAAATATAAATGTATTTTTCCATTACAACCCAGTCGTCATTTATGGCTATATATTACTTAAATATCAAGAAAATTACATATTTCCCAGTTGTGACTTCAGCTTTCACTATATCCACATCTTCAGTAGATAAATTAAACTTTTGGATTTTCTCGCCTTTTTGTATTAAATACAATTCTCCTATTTCTGAATACCCCCTAAAGACCAGGAATATTGTAAATTAAGGTAAACACCAGTTTTGGAAACGCCCCCTCTCAAAAAAATAAAATGGAAGCTATTATTACCAATGAAGAATATGTTTTGACTAATACGTGATGACAAAAAATTTACTGGGAAACCGCATACTAATTGATATACAGGTGTGTATTTGGTAAATTATTATATCTTTTTGGACCTAATAGATATCGCACATGTATCGCGCGCGTGTCACGTAGTCCCATATACATCTTTCTGTGGACAGTGCTTATAACTTTACCAAGACTGGACCAAGTTTCTTGCAGTACACACCAATCGATCGATTCCACAAGATTTTTTCACAATGCAATGGCATGACCAGAGCTGGTCTTTATCTTCAAGTAATACATGTATATATAACTATAATATCTGTGTTGAGTTGAATACCCATGGATAGCTTGAATGTTTATCTGACATACCATGGATTTCTTAACAGTCGTGCGGACACATTTCAATGCCAATTCCGATTCAATGTCAAAAAGAATTCCTGCAATCGCATATTGAATAAAACATGATTTTGGGATCATAGCTAATATCATTTTTTTATCTTACAAGATTATTATTAGTTAAAGTCTTGCCGTGAAAGATTGGCCAGAAAAAAAATCACTCCCACTGATTTCAATAGTGAACATCTCAAACTGCTCATGGGAAACAACTGCAGGCAAAAGCCTCCCATATAAGCACCATGATTTCAAGCAAGATGTCCGTTGATTGTATCTACAATTCAAACCCTGATTATAAAGTCTCTTTAAAAAGACATTTCTTTTCTCTGAGTATTAAATTTCCAGAGTTTTATGAATACCAAACACAAACACAGAGCCATGACAGAACTTTGAAATATCCTATTTTGCACTCTTTTCAGATTCATAACCTCTTGCAATATATCCAAACTCTGTGAAAATGAAAGAGATTCAACCACTGCAATACAATACAAATAATAGCTTGTTAGTCATAAACCCTTTCTGATCACCATTTCTTTGGACATGGCATTATTTGTATGCTTGCACAAAGAAAATGACACACATCTCTTGAACCGTAGCGCTACTTATAACTTTTGGAATGCTGATTTGGCTGGAAATCATCGGACCACATGTGTGGTTTGAAATTTTGTTTAAAATTGTTATACTGGAATGTAAAAGCTATATCCAAATGGGGGGTTGGGGGTTGTCACACCAAATCATCTAAATTTGAGGATTCTAAAAATAACAATAAAGGTTAAAGTAACAACATTTTGATTGGGAGTGTTTTATTTCCTCACAAACGACACCTCTGTACTACCAAAAGTTAAAGACAAGAGGCGCTCCTTGTGATGAATGCCCCGTTTCACACTCCTTATGGCGCTCTTGAACAAAACTGAGCTCTCTTTAATTTAAAGATATAATCAGAGATTGGTCCTCCTGACTAAACATCACTACACAGTCACTGACAGTATAAAATTATTGCACCTTTTCACACATTCAATTTCATGATATTTACAATAAAAAACTCACATTATCTGAAGCTTTGAAATAAAACCATCCTTGTGCCAATCAACATGGTTTTCTTTTCTCCCTGTGATAGATCTAAATGGTTCTAGTATCATCTGATGGGTTTCACCTGCAACACAAAAGAACATTTATTTTAGAATAATGTCTATCATGATGTCATTGCACTCATAATCAAGATATGTTTCTATGATATTACAAACTTCAGAACCTATTTAATTACAAGACCAACAAAAAAGTATATCTATAGCAATACATGTGTATATGTAATTTTCACAATAATAGTGCCAATATAGGATCAACAGAATAATTATTAATCAACACTCTGCAAAAACAGAGTGGACTCTATTTATAAGTAAGATTTTCAAATAAATATTTAATATACTATTACCTTTCATATATCACAATAAACATAAATCAATTTTCTTTAAAATTATATGCAATTGAAATTATATAATTCATGCATGAGTGAGTATAGATATTCAACAATAAATGCATCTCTGCAAGAAGATTGCAAACATGTGGTATCTTGTCATTCAAATGTTGCTGAGCATTTTAATCTTGTAGCGTCAAATTAAAACAATGGACAAACAAAACAGTAACGAGAAACGTGACGATCCTGAGATTACAGTTGACATTTAGAGCTCAATCCTTCTCATGTTTTCTCATTCCTTGTTTTTATTATTGACCTCGAATATCTTACAGATGCACATGTTCATTAATATTTGAATGGCCACTTACTTCTTTTTCTTGCTATTTAAAAAAATAAAACCTTTTAACGGTTAAGTGAATGTGCCCATCCAAGCATGAAAGTATAAAACTTGATAGTACTTGATGTTGGTAAAGTTCAATTTTTCTTTAATTTGATATATAGTTCATTATATATTATTGAGGGTTTTTATGATTTTTTCAATAAAATCAAGATTGTCTACTTTCTTTTTCTTGCTGATTATAGAATGCCTCAACTTAACGCCATGTTATCTTGAATCAAATCAGTTCACGTCAATTAAATGATGGATAATACATATTTTTTGCTGATGTATCTCATACAAGGCTCAAAATTCACAGGGGCGGTGGGCGATTCGCCCCTGTGAGCCCCATAATCGCCTCCGTCAGATTGCTCACAGGGGTGCTTGCAAAATTAAAAATCGCCCCTGTGGAATTATAAAATAATGATTATCTTTTCTGTTATTACTTTCACACAATATTGAGTTTCAACTTTCAAACCTTAAACCAATGAAATGGAACTATGGAAATTAGGTTAGCGTGCAGGATTTCTCGCTCAAGTTTTTAGCTGCATGTTATAACTTGTAAAGTTGTAAGAGGGAAATAATGCCGATAATGATGAAAAAGCTAAGAATTTAGGAGTATCATGGGTACCACCCATTGAATGGAAATTTGTATTAAAAAAGAGCCCCCGTCAGTACTAAAAGAGCCCTCGTGGACAAAAAAATTAATTTGAGCCCTGATCTCATAACACATTTTCACATACTGTACCTTTCAATGAAGGAGACATGGAATAACATGTCTCATTCATAATCAACTTTGAAAAAAGGGTAATCTTTGCCAACTTCTAATTACAGCTTTACAAGTCTTAATCATACAATATTTAAACTGTTAAATGAAATAAAAGAAAACCTTGAGCTTGAATACAGCTTAAGAGACTAAAAATAATAAAATGAAAAATAAATTTAAAAAACTCACCTTTTCAAGGAAGATGTCAGAAGCATGTCTAATGAACTCATCTGATGACATGGACCCAGTGAGGCTGGACTTTGCTTCAGTTTCAGCCTAGGATATGATAGACAATAACAATACTGGTTTACAGTGGATTTAAGCCCTGATGTGCTGTAGCCAGCAAACGATACTCAAGAATGGTAGCATTGCAATAAGGATTTTGACACAGAAGATCTACATTTTTCTCCCAGGAACAGAGACATGTATGTTGTAAATTCGATATCATCAAAGATATAATATGGCAAATTTATCACTGTCAGTCTGGAAATTTAAATTAGGACTATTGTCCAAAACCACTGGGGCACAGAAAGGGTATATAATTACTGTACAAATCCACTCTTTATTCACCATTCCATGAACTTTAAAAAATGCCATTACATGTAACAGTAAAACCGACCACAGTTTCACATATCTACAATCAGAGTCTAATAATAGATAAAGCTGCCAGTAAGTATAAATATGCTACATGAATAATAACAACTTTTAAGTGTTAAAGCTAAAAATTGGATTTTCAACAATTTGTATGTCCAAAGAAATCATGAATGGCACCTTCGCTTTCACAATAACTTTTGCATTTTCGAACAGAAAAGTAGATAATTTTACAACTCAGTGATCCTATTTTGTTTTTCATGAATCAATCTAAAGAAAAACATAATAATGCCTTTGTCCTGCAGCATGCTTGGCATTGTGTTTTGGTTTTCATATATTGGACAGGAAATTCAGTCAGGACCAAATCTGATTGATATTCACTTCTTCAGCTTGACTTGGTAGACTTTGACCGTGGTCAATGCTTTGACCATAGTCCAAAGGGGAAGATCAGGATGTTACAACATGCATTGACTAACAATCCAAAGAAAATAGGTGCACCTTGTAATATTTATCCAAAACAATATCCCCAACTGCAATTCTAGATTACAATGGGCTATATTTCACAGCTCCATTAAAAAAATACTGACATTCACAGAACAAAAAAAAATCAATGGCAATATAACAGAGATACAAATGTTTCTGGAATTTATAGGGATTTCCCCACATCATTTAAAAACATATTTGTATCTGACATCTTTTGTTAAAAAAAGCCCCCCTGCAAGAATGGTGCATGCCACCTATCAAGCGGATAAATAAGACTAAATAATAATACTTAAAAAAAAAAGAATCTTTGAAATGAACCCCCAACTGCCTTGTTAACGGTCAACTCAGTAATTACAATTAAAGTAGAAACCCAGTTGTTTTGGTATCATATTGTCACAGAAATATAATCCAGCTATCAAACATCATAAAAAATGTGAATTACCAGTATCTTTATTTTCTAAAGAAAATATCAAACACAATGTCTTGGATTCTCAAAGTGAAGAATATTCTTGATAACGTAGGTCTTTCTGACTTTGATATAGAAAATCAAGCTATCAATCTGACGTTATCCACTTTTAAACCAAAAGCCTCAAGAAATAAGTGTGCAGGAGTGGTTTGGTGATAATTTAGTTAAACCAGCAATGCACTTTTGCTAGACTTTTCAAACAAAGCTTAAATGATGAACATTACTTATTGATTCCTTTTTGATTAAAAAAAAAGAGGAATTGTCAGTAAATTGTTCTGTCTAAATCAGAAACTACCAATAGGGTATGGGTGTTACAGCCACATCCCAAGAGCTAAATGATTGATTATGTATTCATTGTTCTGCTAATAATATCAGTGATTAATTTCACTAATTGTTTGTGCGTGCTTGCATCTTATGAGATCAAACGTAGAGAATATTTCCTTATGAGGTATTGTTCAATATACCCTGACACATTCAATTCTGATGAACAGTTAAAGATATAGACTGGTGGTGGTAAAATTGCGGTTCAACGGTTTTGGGTGCAAAATATCCATTCAGAGGTTTAGATGGCAATACTTCAACCTAAATTCGCAAAAAAAGTGAAATATATGCCCAAATGTTCAATATTTAAGTGTATTTGCGATATCTTTCCAAGCCAGATCGATATGATAATTTACCAAATATATAAATTACCGGTAGTAGGCGGTTTCCCGGCAAAATTTGTATCATCACATATTAGTCAAAACATATTCTTTCACATGATTGGTAATAAGAGCTTTCATTTAATTTTTTGAGAGGGGGACGTTTCCAAAACTGGTTTATACCTTTAAATCTTCCCTAAAAAGGACGCTTTTAGTGAAGTTTTTTCGCCACACTTGAACAAAAGTCAAACATTGATATTTGGACAGAGTCCAAACCTCATTTTTTTTGTAAATTTATGAATGCACCTAGATTCACCTGGATTCAGTGAACCTCATGCCGTTCAATCTGATATTGCGTAAGGTCACAGAAACCCACATATTTCTGAAGTGAAAGAACCTTTTGTAGATTCTATAAATAACCTTTCACAATGGGCACGCAGATGAGAGCCCATTGAATTGTCGTAATATAAATCACTGATTATGTCATGTATATCATCTTTTGCACAAGCTGCGCCTTGAGCGTTTGATTGTCAAGTGGATTTGGCGCCTTATAATCTTATGTATTATTATTATTATTAAAAAGAATTCCAGATAAAATCAGCAACTTAAATAATAATAATAATAATAGTGGCTTTTTATAAAGCACACCAGGTCTATCAGGCATGACGCCCATGGCGCTATGCATGGAAATGCAAATACTAATACAAAAGAAGGTACAATATATCAATACAATTTTAACATATTGAACCTCAAGCATTATTAAACTAAGAGCATATAAAATACAAAATTATGAATATAACTAAAATAGTTTCAGGAACAATGAAAAAATAGCCTAAGATTAACCTAAAATAAGCACAGATTTGAATTAGCTATGACAACATATTCTTATTCTTGTATCACACGAAAACAAAGCCATACAATATAATTAGTATTAGTATCTACATGTATATCAAAACCATACAATATTAATTTTATTATCTATATCAGGCTGACTAGTGAAATAACAAAATTTGATAGTCACGCTATATTGTATTGACAGTTGAAGTTCCTGGATGACAGAGCAATACAAAAACAATATTGATCTGTCATCCGGGTACTGCACTAAAGATATTAAATACACCGATTTGTTGTACTACTTGGAAGCCTTATATAGATTTTTTATATCCTGCATTAAAAAATTTAAAAAATCCCCCAAAATGATAATAACAATCCAAAGAAAAAAACAAAATATATATATACTGTATATATTTTTTGTTAAATTTTAAAACTTTTTTTTTACATTTTTAATTTTAATAAAATGTATTGAATAACAAAAAATTATCTAAACAAATTTTGTGTGTATTTTGATCATGTGACCAGGCGCGTACACAGGGGGGGGGGGGGGGGGTTTGGGGGGTTAAACCCCCCCCTTTGGTAATTTTTTGTGTGTAAACCCCCCCCTAAATTTCTCTAAACCCCCCCCCCCCCCCCTTTTGGATTTTTTGTTT